>CM016721.1:26665314-26929032 GCA_005771605.1 Scutellaria baicalensis
TGTTCTTAAGCTTACTGTTTGATATATATCTATCTCTTTACTGCTTTATAGTTGATACATCTCTTGTCATTGCATTCTGCACAAACTATCTTTCAGAAAACTCATTTGATTTCAAGTACTTCCTTTGGGCATATCAAATTCTGTTTTTATTAAATCTCAAGGTAATTGCCCATCAGTAACCAATGTGTTAACAACAAGCTCTGTAGCTGCATGTTCTCTGAGACTTGAACAATCTTATAAAAATATATATTGTTATGTTGATTATATTAGTCAAACATCTCCATAAATTTTTGGTTTGATTTTTATTGTTAAAGTTTAGAATAGTTTGAATTTTCATTTCAATTAAATGATAAAAAATAAAAGTTGAAATTTAATATTCGAGTAAATGTCATAATTTATTTTAAAATATATATATATATGAAAAAATTAATATTCAATTCATTAATTACTAAATTGGAATTGTTTCTTAATCAACCCATCTTCATTTTGTTTTTTTTTTAATCTATTTCTTTGAACATTTATCAAAGAAAAAAAAAAAGTTTCCCAATCAACACAAATTCTAGATTCCTTTTCAATTTCTTCCCTACATAATTTCGGTGAAATACTACATTTATATTGCTTTACTTACTTTTTTTGTTCAATATTGTTGAGTTATTGGAAATTTTATATGGAATTTATTGATAACTTAGAAAAATAAAGATAATGATTTACCGATATATTCCTGATATTTCCTGATATTTTTCAATATTTACCGATATTCCACTGATATTTACCGATATTTCCTTGATATTCACGAATTTTCCTATAATTTTTACCTGAAACCACTGATATTGAAATTGGTATTGATATTTAGCCAATAATTATTGATATTTCATTTTATTTTTTGACCAAAAAATGAAAATACCGGTGATATATCGTTACAGCCCGTTTTTGTTTCAATCAGATGAAAAAATGGAAATATCGGGGATATATCGGGATATTTCCATCCTTGTATGACACCACCCAATAGACATGTGCATCCGGTTCGGCGGTTCCGGTTCCGGTTCGGAACCGCCGGTTCCGGTTTCAAAAATGTCCGAACCGGAACCGAACCGGGGGGGAGGGAAAACCGGTTCCGGTTCCGGAACCGCCGGTTTAACCGGAACTGCCGGTTCGGCCGGTTTTTTTTTTTTTTATCACTAATTTTGATTTTTAATACTTGTTTTCGACTAAATTGATTTTTTAGAATACAAAATATGAAATCTAACAAATAATGATTAATTGAACAAACTTTTGATAAAAAATTGGAAAATTACAACTTGAATTTACATAAAAAAATGTATTTGATTTATAATATTCTATCTATTACAAATTTACATAAAAAAATTCTATCTATTACAAGTTTACAAGTTTTCAATTCTATCTATAAATTTGTAAATAAAAGATTGGGAAGGGGGAAAAAAAATTGAAAGAGCTTGAGTTTCATTATAATTTTGGAATTGAAATTCATTTCCAAATTTATAATGAAATTGCCTACGTATCCTTAATTTATAAAATTAAGGAATCAAAGCTCACGTAGTTCTCTTACCTCAACTTACCCGTCGGTCCAAAAGTTATAATCTTCGAAGTTGGTTGGTGTGCCGCCGCCGGAGGATGATGTGTTCGAGTCGTAGCCAAACAAATCAGGACCACCATCTTCGAATGTTGTTTCGTTGAACAAATGTTGTGAACCTCTTTTGGATTTGCACCAATCTTCAAGGAGCATAAGGTTTTGCACATTCTCAATTGCCAAGTTTGCACGTCTTGGAGCCAATGCGTGGCCCGCAATACTAAATGCATGTTCAACCGAAACCGTCGAGGCGGGACTTGCAAAAAGTTCCTTAGCAATAATGGTTAAAATAGGATACATGGTGGCCCTTCGTGACCACCACTTCAATAAATCTATTGGGTCGTCAAAAGCAATTGATTCAAAAGTGGCACTTAAATAATTATCTAATTCTTGTGAAGGGTTACTTCTAGCTCTTTTTTGTGTTCTAATGTCGTAAAAGTTATAGAATTGACTAAGGGCCGGTCCAAAGTGAGATGAAGAAGAAGAAGAAGAACCACTAAATCCTACATTTTCACTAGCACTTATATTTTCACTAGATTCACCACTATGTATTGTTTTGTATTCTCTAAATAAATCAAACAAATATCCTTTAGCTCTAGCAACTACTTCCCTAGGATTAGGCACATATTCTACTTCATCATAATCATTTAGAAGTCCATTTGGAAACAAGGCATTGTAATACATAGTTAATAATTCTTCTAGCCCATCTTCTCTAATCCTAGGATCTAATAATTTAGCACACAAAAATAGGGGGGGTATTTCATGAAAATATTTTAACCATTTTGATCTCATCAAAATAAGGACATGGCTCAAAGAATCATACTCAACAAAGGCATGAAAAATTAAAGCAATTTTAACACATTGATCTAATGCTATAGGAGAAGTAGGATAATAACATCCACTAATGTCCTTAGTTGATTGTTCAAAAACCTTTAACAATTCTAACAAATGTGTGCAAGAATCCCAACAATCAGTATGTAACATAACATCACGAGCATTTTGTTCCAACAAAAAAGCACATAAAACTTCTCTATAATCATAAGTATCTTGAAGCATATAATATGTTGAGTTCCACCTTGTCTCGACATCTCTAGCAAATTTTCTAACTTCCATACCATTATCCTTACAAAACCTAGCCCATTGTTTACGTCTAGCAACGGAAGAAGTTATATTAATTGCTTTCCTAATCGAGACTAATTCTTTCTCTACAACTTTTAAACCATCTTGAACACATAAGTTAAAAACGTGAGCCATGCAACGGGTATGAAAAAATATACCTTGGATTGGAGGTTTACAAAATTCAACAAGGGTTGGTATGCTAGCGGTATTACTTGCCGCATTATCAAAGGCAATGGCAAATATTTTAGTTAAAATCTTATAATCATTAAAAACTTTGATAAGTACTTGAGCAATATGAAATCCGGTTGCGGTTTCTTGAAATGATACAAAAGCAATTAAACGTTTTTGATGATTCCATGCATTATCAATCCAATGACAAGTAACACCCATATAATTATTTAATTTGAAAGGATCCTTCCAAGAATCAGCACAAATAGTTAATTTTGTTTTAAGTTGAGCTAATTCTTGTATTACTTCAAATTTAAATTCCATAACTCTTTTAGCCATATCACGTGTTTGAGTGCTCCTAGATATAACTTTAGCAGGTGGTTGCAAATATTGATTTATATGTTCTTCATATATGTCATCGCATGGATATCCTAGTGGAAGATGTTTCATAGCAATCAAATCACAGTTTCCTTTCCTCCATTCTAATTGACTAAATTTAAAAGTTAAAGAATCCATACCTAGTGACGAGCCGGTCGATCCTCGTAGTTGCGTTTGAGACCGGTCCAATCCCATCTTGTCCGGATGCTTCTTCAAGATATGGTTGGTGAATGTTCCATATCCCCCATGCTTGAACTTGTATTTGTTCGAACAATGGTTGTAAGACACAATGTAGTCGATGTTTGAATTAGGAACCGGCTCCTTGTTGAAGTGGACGGAGAAAATGTCACTTCGAAGTGATGATGCGGCTCTAGTTGAAGTGGTTTGACTAGGGGCACCACCTCCTTCTTGTGCACTTTCTTGTGTTGTTGGAGGAGGCGGCATCTCATCTTCACTCCCCTCCAAGGCCGCATGGAAATCGGCCCCCAAATCAACATCCGCGCCCAAAAGCTCGTCGATGTAAGTATCATCATCTCGTGGCAATTGAGGAGGAGGCATGGGACTTTTACCCTTCCCACGAGATGAAGATCCCCTTCGAGGCATGATGAAGTAGAAATGTAGAAGTAGAAATGTAGAAGTAGAAACGTAAACTCGTAAACTAGAAATGTAGAAGTAGAAATGCTTCTTCGAAATGGTAGAAGTGTAGTAGAGCAAGAGTGAGAGGTGTGGAAAATGGTGATCACACACCCTCTATTTATAGAGTTCGAAAATTCGAAAAAAAAAAAAAAATTTTGGGACGCTCCGGTTCGAACCGGCGGTTCCGGTTCGGTTCGAACCGCCGGTTCGATCCGGTTTTGCATCTGGGCTGTTGATCTCCAACGGCTCTAAGATCTGAGCCGTCAAATTCGAAAAAATTTAAAACCGGCGGTTCGAACCGCCGGTTCGGTTCCGGTTCCGGTTCGGCGGTTCCAACGGCTACTTTTTCCGAGCCGTCGATCTACCAGATTCAACCAGAGCCGTCCACGTGGCAGATCGCAAAAAAAATAAATAAATAAATAAAAACCGGCGGTTTAACCGGCGGTTCGAAACCGCCGGTTAAACCGCCGATTTTTCGGTTTTTTTTTTCGCAAACCGGAACCTAACCGTTTGCATCCGGTTTCCGGTTACGGTTCGGAACCGGAACCGGTCAACGGTTCGGAAAATCGTTGACCGCCGGTTCGAACCGTCCCGGTTCGCCGGTTTCCGAACCGTTTGGGCGTGTCTGCCACCCAACATGGTCTGCTATTGAAGCACGTGCGCTAATTAAAATGTCAAGACATCGAATATTGATCACATTCTCAAACATAATTAAAGAGACTAACTATATATATAAAGATCGTCACACAATATATTATTGACTCTATTAAAGAATTTATTAGTTCAGTATTTCGAAATTGAAGTATTAAATACTATCTTTGAAAAAATAGAACTCACATGAAATAATTTTTTCCTATTTTGTCTTCATCTGTGACTATGGTTGTAGCCGTACGAGTAAGCCAATCAAGCTAATGTATGAGTTTATAAATTGTTACCTATATAATAAATTGTTGGGCATATAACGATGAATATTATATATATTTGATTTAGGTTTGGATAAATTTTATTGTCATAGATATTTTTATCTTTATTTTTTAAGATTTTAGGTTTTATGTTAATATAAATAGAATTAGTTTTCTTCATTTTTAAGGGGTTGATTGATTTATGAAAATTTGATTTTCCTCAAAATTACAGTTACTTTTGTGTATTTTCAAAATCTAATTGATAGTGAGTTTAGTGGATCCTTCTTTCTTCCGAATGGAGGACTCAAATTCGAGTCTCATAAATTGCATTTTTCTCTTATTTTATTTTCTCTATGTTTGTTATTTTTATCTTAAAATGATTAATTTTTAATTTCTTACGTTTTCCTTTAATTCTATTTACTATTTCTAATATCAAGATAATATCTTTTCTATATTAATCTAAGTTTTTTATTTTTTAAATGTTATTAATAAAATTATCCATCATGATTTGTTAATTTAAGTTTTTACATGGTTATATAATTTGTACTTCTAACATCATTGCATACCATTTTTTTCCTGTATCCATCTATGTATATTTCTTTTATAGATTTTTAATGTTAATATAAATTATAGTTTGTTAATTTAAGTTTCTAACTTAATTTAGTTTATTGTTCTAGCATCATTGTATAATGTCTCGGAGCCTGCAGTTTTGAAAAGAAAAAAAGAAGAAGCAATGATTGAGTAATTAATTTAAGTTAAAATGAATTTTGAAGTCATTATTTTAACTTTTATGATAATAATATTAATATCTTCAACACTCTTACAACTTCAATTTTTTTTTTAACTTTATTAACTTTGTATAATTAGTATTAAGGGCCTACAATATTGTAAATTCGAATTGGGTCACAATATTTGTAGGTCTTGCTCTTGCCCCTGGGCAAAGGACTAGAGATTCATATGACCAAATATAACTGGTTAATTAGTTTTCCAAAACCAAGAAAGAATTGGTTAAAATTAGTTTTTTGATTGTTTTCTTTCACAAAAATTTCAAAATTTACTGTAGTTCTCTAATTCTTCTCTTGTTTACTTCATTTTCTTCAAAATAGAAAAAAGTTATGCATATATATAATTTTTCTCACACACTAATTCTACGAGAAATGGGTGGACCCTTGACCAATATTAGTAGACCAGTACTCCACCTTGGTCCTACCTCAAGGCTTTTCTAAAACAGACATCTTATTACACAAACCACATAGTCTATTCTATTGTAATTCATCTTACATATAAGTGCTAGAATATCCAGATGTTCAGTAATATGTTCATCGTTGACATATAATGATCTCATCTACTAATTATATGGAAAGCGAAATTAATTGATATGTTGGATATCTGTCACATATTAATGTGTTCACAGTGGGCAGGGTAGCAGAACTGATATTATATAATAATCATTATACTCTGGTCTACATATAATAAAATAAATTATAATTGTAGATAAATAAGAGAATTAAGAAGATTAGGTAATGAAGATGTTGTAACTTACGTCTTCAAAACAAATTTATTCCTGTAAAAATCATGGATGTGAGCAATTTCCAATGATATTTTACGATGAGCTAGTAAGTTGGGAAAATTATAGTTTGCAAAGCCCGCAAACTTTATATAGTAAAATGAAAAATTTTAGGGTGCATTTGGATAGGTGGATTTGAGGAGGGATTTGAAATTCATGGTAGCAAATCCACTGGTAATATTTGGATGCATATGGATTTGAAATTCATGGTTTTCATTTTGAGCTAATTTTGGAGTCATTTTGGTGGATTTCAAATCCACTCCAACTTGAGAGGATTTCAAATCCACTCATTTCAAATCCTGGATTTCAAATCACTCTATCCAAACGGAGCCTGAGTTCGTATAACAAATTGGTAAATATAGATACACTTGATCAATCTCCAATGAGGTTTGATGATGTGGCAACCGGAAATAGTCACCTGCAAAATTCTTATACTTTATATAGTAAAATGAAAACATTTAAAAATGATATGAGAAAGTGCTAAATCACGCATACTTTACATGAGTCTTTGTTTTTTTACCCCATAAATTATTAAATTAATTAACAATATCCAAGTAAATTGGAGCAAAGTTGGAAAAAGTTGATTGTTTAGGAGATCAAAATTGAAATATATGAAGTTAATGGTAAAAAAAAGAACAATACCTAAATTAGAGGACATGGATCATTCTATCAGTAAAATTGCACCTAGTGAATTGTAAAATCAATTCATTATTACACATCACATAGTACATAACACAGAAAAAGGTTGTGATCATGAGCATATTTATTCAAAAATATCTCCTAGATATAAACTATTCAACAATACATATTAGCAAATAAAGGATCGCCAATCTAGTCTTCCTTTGCTCCATGCCAAACCATATTCATATGATCATCACCAAAGCACCATATGTCCAGTGAGTCCTCTCCAAATGGTAATTCATCAGACCAGAAATTCCCTACTTGATCACATTCTGCACTACTTGAATTCCAAGAAGTGATTCCACCATCTGATGAATCTGAGAATATGGACAACATTTCGTTCTGACCTAACCCGAAACCATGGAATTCAGCATCATCCTTAAATGGAAGCACATCAATATTGCTGAGCTGGCTGAAACATGTTTGATCATCATATGGTTCAGACCAAACACCACCTTGACCTCGTGCAACCAAACATGCATCTCCATTAATAGGGTTCATCAAAGCATCTATGTTTCCAGGGTTTTCTACAGCTAAACCCTGAGCGAAAACATTGTCGAAAACAGATTCCTCTTTTTGATGATGATGATCATCATCATCAGTTGTTATACAAGAACTGTTGATCTGATCACATGATGACTGATCTTGTGGCGTTTGAGCGGGCATGATCGATTTTCTTGCAGCACCATTAGATCTACCACGTTTCTGTATGTGGGCATGCCAGTAATTCTTGATGTCATTGTCAGTTCTTCCAGGAAAATTTGATGCAATCATAGACCACCTATATCGATACAACTATGTCAGAATTTGCTTAAACTCGATAAATTTACATGTGTGATGATCTTGTGGATTATATAGAAGAAGGTAATTCACTTGTGGATTATATAGAAGAAGGTAATTCATACTTATTTCCGACTTGTGAGTGCAATTTGATGATGAGATCCTCTTCTTCCTTACTAAAGTTGCCTCTTCTGACGCCTGGTTTCAGATAATTCACCCACCGCAATCTGCAACTCTTCCCACATCTTGGCAAACCTGAATATATATATACAATCAATTTAATTTCCACATGATCATCATAAGCACAAATATTTGGTCTTCTTTAAAAAGTATTGTGTGTCAGATTTCATTTTAGTACTCCTGCAACTGGTCTAATTAGGGTTTCATTGTCAAAATTAGGGCTAAAGTCATGAAATGCTGAAATGAACAAAACAAAATGAATTTAAAAGTGAGATTTAAATACATGTATATATGATCTAGTTGGGCGTGGGTGTATATATATATGTTTAGCTACTTATGGTGGGAGAGAGAGGCGTTGATCGGAGAAGGTGTGTTACCGGCTAATTTGGGGAGGAGGCGCCACTTGGGGGGGTGGCCGTGTCGAAGAACAAAATCCCTCAAGATTTGATCTTCATCATCACTCCAAGAACCCTTCTTGATTCCATTAGAGTCAAAATAAGGTGGCCTCACCATTTTTAATACTGCTTCCTTAACCTGGGGAAACCACTTAACTGTTATTTATATGTGGTAAGAGTAGAAGCTGACAAACTTGCAAACCGTGTTTCAACAAACCCTTTTCAACTGTCAACCTACGAAGTAGCATACGAAGCCGTAATTTGCATTATTAAAAGTGTTGTGTAATTACTAGACATGAGACATATATATGGTATAGAAGAACTTAGTGATATAATATAGTAGTGGCAACTAGGAACGAAACTTCTCACTCAATAACTGTTTCGATACTCTAATCCAAGGAAGTTATATATGTGTAAATATATGTGTGTTCATAGGGGTGGGGAAAAATACCGAAATGTCGAAATATTGAGGTTATCGTACCGAAAATATTGAAAATTTCGGCGTACCGAAAATTTCGGTTCGGTATGATACCATACCGATATTTTCGGTACGGTATCGATATAATTTTCCAAAGTTTTCAGTATTTCGGTATATACCGAAATACCAAAAATAATACAAGAAATTAAAATATATATTAATTTTATATTAATAAATTAATAAATATAATATTTTTTCATTCGGTATACCGGTATACCAAATTCGGTATGTAATTTTCATTTCGGTATAATGGTATTTTCGTTAATTGAAGTTTCGGTATATATTTTCATTTCGGTATGATGGTATTTTCGATATATCGTAAAATTTCAGTATACCGGTATGAAACAGTATGACTACCTATGATATCGAAATTCGGTATACCGAATTTTTCGGTACGATAATGGTATTGAAATTAAGAAAACCGAAATTTTCGGTACGGTATCGGTACGGTATACCGTACCGACCCACCCCTATGTGTTCATCAAGTAACTAACTAAACTATTCCATGTTGGCTCTTTCTCAATTAATTTAATCAAACAAACTTAAAACATAATTTTTTGAAAATCCATAACAATTGAAAATAATTATATAAGGATAACATGTTCCATTAGATATATTTTGTGTATAAAAATATTTCCTCACTTCCCTTTATATGTATGTGTGTATGTATGTATTTAGTATATTTAAGGTTTATCATATTGGATTATATTCATAATCAATATAACTTAAGATAATATTTGATCTTGACTTATAAAACTTACTTATATATAAATATTAAGCAAATTATGATTTATATAGTAGAACCATCGTCTTCTTTAGACCGTAATATATATTTTGTGAACAAATAGAAGAGTCAGTAGCCGCCCTCTGCAACTTAATACCCACGTGCATAATTGTTATAACCTTCCATAAATGCTTTTTTTAATTTACAAACTTTGTCTTTATTTTACAAGAAAAGAGTACACATATATATTTAATTTGCGTCTAATCTTTGTATTATATTTCAGATTATTCAACAACTTGCAATCATGTAGTATGTACGAATAAGGAATTCTTGATTTTAATAACAGGAGTAGTGGATCGATCACAATTCTTTAGCTACAATGACAGCATGTGTGTGTATTAATTAATAATGTGAAATTATCTATGTTTCTGTAATGTTTTATATTTATTT
The DNA here is from genome assembly GCA_005771605.1 of Scutellaria baicalensis. NCBI lineage: Eukaryota > Viridiplantae > Streptophyta > Magnoliopsida > Lamiales > Lamiaceae > Scutellaria > Scutellaria baicalensis. Next base: position 26,675,361 of record CM016721.1, read on the forward strand.
CTCTATGTTTTTGGAATTGAAAAATCTATTTCGACAATTTTGGCGTCCATATAGGCAGGGATAGATCTAAAACTTTGTTTAAGGGGACAAAATTATCTATTAAATAAATTTTTATAATTCAGGGGGCTAACCGGCCTTATAAATATTAATGAAAATAATGGAAAATATCAAAAAAAAATTGAAAATCTAACCCCAACCAAACCCATACCAGGTAAATTCAAACTCATGCTTTAATGCATTACTACCTCCGTCCCACTATTTTTAGTCTACTTTGACCGACATGGATGTTAAGAAAAAGTTGTTGACTTTGATTGGATGTGTCATTTTAATATTTTTGAGTGACAATTTTGTAATTTAAACCAACTTTTTGAGTGCAAAAGTTGTAAAATGAAAGAAATAGAGGGGTAAGAGAGTAAAATTTTGTTTGCCATTTTGGGGCTGACAGATTTAATTGGAACAAACGAAAATGACAAGTAGACTAAAAATAGTGGGACGGAGGGAGTACATTTTATTACAAAAATCTAGAAGTTACCGTTGCTCCTCGAAACAAAACGGCAGTACACAGTACATCCATGCAGATAAGAACTTGTCTCTTCCATTCATGAGGAATTATTAATTATACATAACTATTTAATTTCATATTTATTAATTATACATAACCGTTATATATTTTAATCAAAACATACACAAAAAAATATTCTTATAATAATGTAACCGAAATTTTCATAAATATTTACATTACGGTTATGTTTGGTTTGAAGAATTTAAATTTTAAATTAGTAAATAAACCGGTAATGTTCGAGTTGATATAAATTCAAAATGCATGACTTTCACTTTAAACGGGTTTTTGAGCAGTTTAAATGGAATTTGAATTTAGTATAAGGACATCTCCAGCAATAAACAATATTTTACTTTAATTTTTTAATCTGCGTGAAAATAAAAGTAAATCTCGAGATAGTTCAAATGCCTCGAATTTACGGAAAGATGAGGCTGCAGCCGCCCCAGGGTCCGGGTCTGACCCATATGCTCCAATTATTTCATATATCACAACCTTATAAAGTAATGGTGTAGTCATTATTTATATAGGCTTCATTTCTTGTATTAAAATAAGAGTAGGTCTTGCGTGCCCCAGGGGCACCGTGTATTAAAATAAGAGTAGGTCTTGCGTGCCCCGGGGGCACCGTGCCCCCAAACATTTATTGTAATACTTTTAAGTAATATGAGTAATACCTTAAATAATACCTTCACTAAAACATATATTTCAATTATACACGTAATACCTTATGAATATGCAACTAATATCTTATAAGTATACCACTAATACCTTCAAGAATATACCACTAATACCTTATGAATACACCAATAATACCTCATGGATATATACCTAATATCAAACTAATAATACCTTTGGGGGTACGGTGGACCGGGGGTACGCAAGTTTTTGCCTCAAAATAATAACATTGATGAATTGGTCGTAATCAGTGGCGGACCTACAGAGGATCAAGGGGGTGCAAGTGCACCCCCATGAATTTTTTTTTAATTATATATTTACTTTTATATCCCTAACTAAATTATATAATTACACTATTGCCATTACAAATATATCTAACCTTTCCCACTTTCAAATAAACCTCAACCCACTGCCTCTCTTCCTTTCCCCTGTTCCCACCTGCGAACCTGCTGCCCCAATCTCTCAGGTAATTTTTTTTTTCTTTCTCTTTTATATTATATATAATTATACTTATTAAGGTTTCAATATCATATTCATATTCATTTGATTACTACTATTAGTTGGTTAATGTAATTTTATTTGTTTATAAATTAGGGTTTATGCATTTTCAAAAATGTGTATGAAATGTATTGATTTTATGATATTGTGTTGTGATTTCAATGAGTTCATGATGTGTATTGATATTATAGTTGTTAATTTCTTATAAAATTGAAGTTATATATTTCATGTATTGTATTCTTATGATTTATTATTAATTTAATTAGGAATGAAGAACAAAACAAAAGGAATGGAGAAACAACCCGATCTTCGACAATTTATGTTCAAGAAAGCGAAATTTCAAGCAACTTCCAAAAAATTTCTGATGTGTTCTTACAAATTTCTGATGATAATGTGGTGGATCGCTTCCAAAAAATGAAGACTCGAAGGATAAAATTGTAGTTTGTAATTATAATTTTTAGTTGAATGGTTTGTAACATGTATTTGCATATTTTAGTCGAACAACTTTTACGTATAATGTTTCTTTGTTATATATTTATTTATTTGTTCGAACCCCCATCGTCCAAATCCTGGGTCCGCCACTGGTCGTAATGCAGCTTTTGTTGTTGCTAATGAATAAGTCTAATTTGTCATTTACTTCCCATTCCAAATTCTGATCCTACGATATTATGTTATTTTTAGGTCTTATTTTGACGATTTTTTGGTTGGATTTTCTTATCATCTCTCGCCAATTTTCACACCAAGTTCTTTATTTCGAAAAAATATTATCCCAAATATTAGATTCAAACAAGAATTATTGACAGCTAGGAAAGCTACAAGAAGTGCCAATTAGCTTTTATACACCAATATGTAGGTGTTAGAAAATTTAGAGACATTAACAAGAGAATGAGCCCAAACGTTAACTCGATTAATAATTGGGACTTTTAAAAAAATTGTGACTTTTTAGCACGTAATTTTTTCAAGGCCCACAAATGTAGACTTTTGGTAATTATTATTATATGTGGAAATATTATAGATGATCCACTCAAGTGTAACTACTGCTGGAAAGTAATGTGTTTTCCATTAATTAGAATATAAAGCACATAATTGAAATCAACCTTTCTATAATTCCTACCTAAAAGAAATTAGAACTAAATCTCCTGGGATAGGGTTCCCATTGTGATTGAGTCCTCGTAATTCTGTCAATTTCTCTTTTGTTACGAGGCTAATTTATCATATAAAAATAGATCTTTTCTAGTTTTTTCAAGTGTAAGTGTAGATATATAAATCTTCCAATTCATGAATAGAACCCTTTTAATTTCCTTGCATTTATACATTCAAGTCTTTACATTATATATATGTATATATTATATAATTTGTTTCAAAGTTCAGAATAAAATCTAATAAAAAGAGTGACTTTGAATCTAGAATCCTAGCTAAAAACGTATTATACTCGAATAATAATAATAATACACTACAAGAAATTCTCTCATAGACTACACCCCTAAATATTTATACACAATTCAAAATTAAAAATATACATGCACTTTAATATTAAAGACAATTACCACATATATTATTATTCCACATAGCAATGAAATATTGAATATATTCCATTTTAATAAATTTGGATAAGAAGTGCAATTTAAATTTGTTAGAAATTAATTTAAAACCTCAGCTAAAATTATTTGGAGTCCTTTTATGTATAGAGTTCATATGAATAATATATATATATATATATATATATATGAGCTAAACTTTAATTTTTAATAGGCATGCATACATATTCATGTATTTCGTGACAATCATAAATCAGATTATTATAGTTTATGTGAGACCCGAGCCTAATTAGTACACATTGACCACTATAGTCCATGCATTCATGCATTTCATAAACTATATGTTTATGTGCTACTTTAAATATTGATTAATTTACATGCACTCTAACGTAATTTGTGATGAGAAAATCCAAGTATAATTGATCTAGACGCGAATAGTGTTTGAGTGTACAGAGTAACTTGATAAATTAAATATGGATTGGGAAAAGAAATAAATCTATATATATGTACGTGTGTTGTATATATGGATGTGAACAAATATATATGCATCTAATTAATAGTAGTCATATATATATGTGTGTGTGTACGGGTAATTAAAATGTGAAATGGCATGGCAGCAACTTAGTAGAGTATATTATATATATAATATTTACAATACTTATGATAAGATGAGAAATAAAGTATAATATATAAGTTAGTGGTTCTCGTAAGGCGGTGATACAACTTTTGATAACAAATATAAGACTTTGAATTTCATTCATATTAAGAAGGAAAACTCAACATTAAAAAAAAAAAAAGGAAAGAAAAAAAAAAAGGGAGTGTGCTATAAGGAATTGCAGAAGAAAAGAAGTAAAGAAAGGTATTAATTCACCTCCAAGGTATTATTAATTTCTTATTGTAAAGATTTATATGGTAAAGTTTTTTGTATCTTTGTTCAAATTATTAATTTTGTAGAAGTAAACTGAAAAGAGTAATTGAGTTTGATGAACCAATTCATTGATGTTGATATATATATATATATATATATATATATAGATTAAATTAATATATATATATAGATTAGTATATGCATATAATTGTTATTCATCAATCCCTTAATTATCTATTAAATAATTGGATATGTAAGTCTATATTTTGTAGAAAAAAAAAATAAGTACATTAATTAATTAATATTTTAATCAATGACTTAAACCAATTACTTGTTACTGTATCTTGAATTTAGTCTGTTAACATTTGAAATGAAATTAAAATAACTAAATAAAATAGAATTGTATGACTATTCAAATTGTTCCAAATAAACCAGCATTATATTAGTTAGAATAGATTTGATTCGCATTTATGTATGGGTCACGTAATATACTTATTTACTAATCATGTCTCATAATCTAAATTAGTTGGACATTTATGAATTATAGTAATAAATAATGCATATATGAGTTACGTAGATAATAAAAGAAAAGAAATTCTTTATACTTTGACTTCATATGTACTGTTAAACATTTGTTTAAAATGATTATGTTTCAAAATCAATTAATTAGCTTCATGTATGAATTGTTTAATTTAAATGAGGAGTTATTAGTTTTGTTTCTAAAGTTATTTAAGCAGGATGTTAATATCACTGATTTAACAATAAGATACTACTTATAATTCTAGATTAATTGTGTTGGAGTGAGAGATAAAAATGTTTCAGAATAACCAGTTCCGGAGATAAGGTAAGTAGAAATTCATTTGCAACTGCAATGCATGAACATAGTATTTCGTGTTATATGTTGATTGATTGATATCATATGAGTTCATGTATCATTGAGGATTAACGTGTTTAATTGATGTTATGGTGATGTATGTTGATTGCATTAAGAATGTCATTCACGAGCATCAACATATGCATATGCAACTGATGAAGGTTGTTGCATTTTACATGCACGACATGATTTTAAGAAGAAAAATATTTTATTGACCACTACTAGTGCACCGAGACATGAAAGTCATGCTTATGATAAATGATTAGTCAGAGACATGTGAGACATGGATAGGCTGGATTCACTCCGCCGGTGGCATATGTGAGACATGTATATGGTTACCAATGAAATGTTTAGCCGGAGACATGTGAGACATGGATAGTCTGGATTCACTCCGCCGGTGGCATGTGAGACATGTATATGGCTACTAATGAAATGTTTAGTCGGTGGCATGTGAGACATGAATAGGCTGGATTCACTCCGCCGGTGGCATGTGAGACATGGATAGGCTGTATTCACTCCGTCGGTGGCATGTGAGACATGGATATGACTATATGATGAATGATGTTATATGAGCTCAATCTGGTGCCTAGTAGATGGTGGTCAAGAGCCCAATGAAGGAAAATGATTTTTAAAGAAATGTTTTGATTCATTAGAATGCATCACGTAGACCATTCATCGTGTCATGTGCATAATTTCTGCTTACTGAGTTTTAGCTCATGTAGTTCATGCATTGTAGGTGACCCTGATGATGCATAAGCTCATGAACTTACAGAATGTGTGTTGAGTTCCTTCGGGTTCAGAGATGGTGTACATAGATGACGACCTGTTGGGCGACACTATGAGCTTATTTTGTGTTAAACACTATTTTGTTAAATTTTCTTAACTTCCGTTTTGTCTTCATACTCTGATATGAGTATGTAAATATATCGGTGAGTCGAGTTTGATATTATGGTACGTATGCAATGAAGCTTGTTATAATCCTAAAGGTCAGGTTTCGTGTGCAAAGAGGGCTATTTATGTTATTATGTTAAAAAACAAATGCACACGTCCTTTTACAGGCCTTTTGATATAAAACCTATTTTAAATATTACCATGTAAGAAAAGTGGGCGTGACAGTTTATATAATGAAATTTAAAAAAAAAGACAAAATTAAATAAAGTTTATTTGTTATGAGCCATTGATAGATGTTATAATATGAACGAAAATATTTTAATGATTTATAAATTCTGTATATATATAAAGTTTATTATGATTTATATATAACTTACGTTATCATACTTAATTAACAGTTAAAAATAATTTAGGATTCTGAAACTAGAAAATTATTATCGTAATAGTTTATATAAGTAATAGTGTTTAAATTATATTTATGAATAATAATAGATGAACAATTATTAAAAAAATTTCAAATAATATAAAAACAAGCATGAAATTAATTTTAAAATTGAATTCAAAAATTAACTAGCCTGTGGTTTTATTCCCAAACGGCTCTAATTTATTTGGTAAATTCATTGATTGACATCCGTACGTCGTCCTTTTCTTTCATAACTAATAGTATACCCATGCGCACGGTTTGTAATATAAAATTGATTAGTTTTAAAATTTCTAATATTATAATGTAGAGTAGGATTTGGGTGCCCCCAACCCGACCCGGATACACTATATATAATCAAAACCCTAATTTTTCATTTCATCTTCTTTCTTTACGCCTCTTCTTGCATCTTTTCTTTCTTCTTCTTCCTTCTTTTTTCTTTTTCTTCCATAGCGCATCTTCTCCTTCTTCTTCTTCTTTCTTTTTTCTTCTTCCTCTCTCTGCGTTCTCCTCTCCAAATCAGCATGCTCCAATCACCATGGACTTAGTGGTGTTGTAGAAGGGGACTTCTATGTCGAGAGGCTTGGCGGAGTGTATGTCGCGGTCGCAGGTGATGCAGATGGTGACAACGTCGGCCTTGCAGGTCACGGCGGCGGGCCTTCTCCCAGATTTATTCTTTTGAACAAATTAAAATTGTTTCTCCCTTTTTTCTTGTAAACTTTCAGTTTTTAGTTTAGTTTGTTGATTATCAGTCTCTTCTTGTTTTCTCCTTGAAGATTAGAGTTTACGTTGTATTGTTATTAATTAATTTTTGGTTGGATGATTCATGTTTTGGAGTTTATTGTGGCTTTCTGGTCTTTTTGGAGTTTTTTTCTTCTCTGTTAATTAGCAGATTACAGCTGTTTAACACCTCAAACATATGCATGTAATACCATAATATAAGTATACAATACCATAGAGGTAAAAATGTAATACCTTAAATTTATTTATGTATGTAAGATTTTAACAATAAATATGTATAGCATACATGTAATACCACAGAAGCATACACGTTATGTAATACCTGGAAGAGACTTATGTAATACCTGAAATTTGAGTATCAAATACCTTCAATGTAATTATAAAAATGTAATACCATATAGATAAAAATGTAATACCTGAAACATATTTATGTAATACCTGAAACATATTTTATGTAATACTTTGAGGATAAATACATAATATACCTTAAAGGTGCATATGTAATACCTCAGAGGTAAAATATGTAATACCTCAAAGGTGCATATGTAATAACTTATGTTTAATGTGCATATGTAATACGTTACTCCATCTGCTACTTATTTTAATGTGTATCTTATTTTAATGTGCATCAAGGTTATGATAAATGATAGCTTGGTGAAACTATCACAACTTTAAAGTGCATCTACTTATTTTAATGTGCATCAAGGTTATGATAAATGATAGCTTGGTGAAACTTTCACAACCTGGATATAATTCCTTGTCAGCATCTCTCAATAATCTCTTAAACTTATTTGATTCATCTGTTGGCACAAAGTTTTCAGTTCTTGCGGACTCATCACCCTCACAAGCATTTGTTCTTGTAGCTATATAACAATCTTTAAGAAGACTTTGCGTGTCAACACAAGGATTTTCATTTCTTTTAGTACCACTGCTTTCTTCATTTAATTCATGTTGATCACTATTTTCTTCTTCATCTAAATCCAAATCTTCATCTGAATCAAGTTCTTCACCATGAAACATCCATATAACATAATCCTTGAGTATGCCATATACAAATAGATCTGCCTCAGCATCACCATGAGTCCGAAAATAAACATTGTTATTGTTACATCTTTTGCAAGGGCATCTAATTTTTTCTGATGGCTCAATTGAAGAATAAGCAAAATCCAAGAAATTATGTACTCCCTTATCATATTCAGGCAGGGTCCGACTCCCTTATCATATTCAGGCAGGGTCCGATCATCAATCATCATCCATGTTTTGTCCATTTGAATTTCTGCTTATATATTTCAAACCAATTATTAATAATAACATTAACTTCAAACCAATTGATTGTTCATATTTCCCTAATTTCAGGAACCAAAAACGTGGAGGCAAGTCTGATTTTCTTAATTATTAATGAGCTGGACTCCTGTGAGACCGTCTCATGTGCAACGGCACTCGCGCACGGTCGTGTGCTGGGACACGGTCGTGTCCCAGCACACGGTCGACCGTGCGCGAGAACACATACTTAAGCACAAAAAGACATACTTATAGACAAAAATCACATACTTATCTCGACCGTGCCCCAGGACACGACCGTGCGCCACAGATTGACTCTAAGTTTTCAGCGAGGCACGGTCGTGTTCCAGGGCACGGTCGTGGGGGAGGAAAAAAAATCACATACTTATAGTGAAAAATCACATACTTATTGTTGAAAAAGACATACTTATACACAGCACTGGCTCACGGTCGTGTCCTGGGGCACGGTCGACCGTGCGCGAGTGCCGTCGCATGTGAGACGGTTGCATATGAGTTTTTGCGATTATTAATATCACAATTCCAAAGAGATTTTTTTTTTTCCTTTTTGGCAGTCTATAAATTGAAATTAATCTAATCATAAAACATGACATAAATTATGAGAATGGCTAAACTAAACAGATTTCTTAACAAGACACTCTCATCCATATATAATAATTAACTATTTAATTAGCCAAACACAACAACCAATTCTTAATTAATTTACAAGAATGAATAAATTAACTAATTATTTCTTTTCCCTTTTTGGATTGAATCTTAATTAATTTACAAGAATGAATAAATTAACTAATTATTTCTTTTTCCTTTTTGTATTAAATCCAAAGAAAATGACTCCTCGTTTTTTTTCTTTCTAATCAACATACAATGTGAAATTTGCGTAGCCTCTTTTTGTTCAACTATAAATAACAATAAAACTTCCTTAAAAAATCGACTAATTATTTATATTCCATAGCAGTGACTGCAGTGTCCTCAATCTTATTCACCAAAATTATTTGATCTCAAAATTATAGCATCTAAGGCGAAAACATGATTAATCCTATTAGGAGTATTGAGGATAAGTTATAAAAATAGAATATATGGTGTATATTGTGTAAATATTTCTTTTTATCCTCTTTCCTGGTATGTTGTTGATTCAGTTGTATCTTTATCTATTTATTCAATAGAGCTCCTAATCATCAAATGAATGGTGATTTGTTTATCAACTCTCACATGGTATTAGCCTAACGATACCGAGAACTCTTATTAGGAGTATTGAGGATAAGTTACAAAAATAGAATATATGGTGTATATTGTGTAACTTATCCTTATATGTATCAAATTATAATAATACCTGAGTGTTAGCTCTATTTCGGCTACAGGGTTTGAATCTTGCTTCTTTCCGTTTTTCTTGATTTTTTTCCCTACTATCTACGTCCAATCTCCAGGTGCAACTATCATATATATAAATATTTATAGGTAGGGTTTGAGATCTTTTCTAATAGAAGGTATTAAGTGGATTCCTTATTTTTCTCAACAACCTAATTTATTTTCTCTATCTCAACTAACTAATAAAAATAAAATCCTAAAATAAAATTCAAATGTTATATGCAATCTAATTTGATATGTATTTATCCATTTATTAGCTAGAGTCTCAATCATATAAAATATATTATTTGAATCACCATGTAAATAATTTCACTACTACTAGTAATAAAATCATTATAACTAAATTTTAGTCTATCATTTTACAATTGAGATTAAGTGATAGTCAGGGTGTTACATGTATACACTCAAACGAAACTATATTGTGATGCAATTATAGGATTTGAACCTATATTTTGGGGCTCACACCAAATTAAACGAATAAAAAGTAATAATCACTGAAATGAGTAGTTATGTATTTTACAGATTTAACAATAATACATTAAAAACTTAAATTAATAAAAGATAAAATGACATTTTGCTGTATATAAAAATAAAATACATACTTATTTATAAATTTTCATGGGGGGTTTGGATAAAATAAGATTTAATAAAGAGGAGTGACAAGAATTCCTACAGTTTGATGATTCACCACTATGTTGGCAATAGAAACATATGCATCATACTTTTTTCTTTCTTTTATTTTCTTCTCTTCTTAACCTTTAACTCTTTTTTAATTACCAAAAATAAAAATTACTAGTACACTTGTCACTTTAATTATCAGGTCCACTTTATTTAATGGATGAGAATTATGTGTTAAATGATCCATTGTCATATTCTCCATTTTTTTGGGATAACCTAACTATAACTTTAAAAATTGTTTACATATGGAATAAAAATAAAGAATAAAAATAAAGTAAAATTATTTTACAAATTATGCAAAATAATATCTTATTACTTTAGGTTATTTTTACTCTTCATAAATATAAAATTGTTTTAGTGTGATAAAGATATTATCGTAATCAATCACTACTCTATGAGTTTTTAGTGACAACCATGTGTTGTCACTAAAAATTAGGATTATTGAATAATTAATGATGATTGAAATTGTTGTCACTATATAACTTTGAATTAGTGACAAAAAATTCACCATCAAATTTTAGTGATGAAAATTATTCACAACATATAATGTTGTCACTAATTATTTGGTACTAATTTTTTTGTGATGATTGAAAATGTTGTTACTATATAACTTTGCATTAGTGACAAAAAAAAAAAAAGGTGGGAAATCATTTTATTTGGCTCCAAAGTTTTAGTGATGAAAAATATTGACAACATATAATGTTATAACACCCCAATTTAAATAAGATGTAGTTAATGTATATATACATAGTATACACGAGTTGATCAAATTATTTTTTTGTACCAACCTTGGCCCAATTATTTTAAATTCCTTGGTGGGCCAAAATGAGATCAAAAATTAAGCCCGGTTACAAAATTAGTTGTCCTAGCCCAACCTTTGGCCCACCTACTAGATGATTTTAAAGCCCATAAACTCTTAAAGTATTTGGATCAATTGTTGGATAAGTTGTAGTGAAGCTGAGTTAGTGAATACTGCCACTTGTGTCCTCATTTTTCAACACGTGTCACTAAAATATCACTATAAAGGACACCATTTCTTTCTCTTTCTTTTTTTTCATCATCTCCAGACTGAAAATCATTTGCAGGAAAGCTTGGACAGAAGGGATTTACAGACGAAGAGCAAAAGTAAGAAAGGAGGAGGAGGACGAACTTTTGAACAGGATCGAATAATATCCAAGGTGGGGGTAAAATCTTATCAGCTTTATTAATTGTGCACATGAATATATGAATTATTTGATATATGGATTTGAATTGATTAACTATATGACGTTATATACTATTGTTATATTGATGAAGTGCTAAAGATTTCCAATGTTATATGTGATATGAAATGTGAATGAAAATGACAATGTGATGGTAAATGGTGAACCTTAAATGGTGAACCTCAAACGGTAAATGCAGAATGGTAAATGTTGTGTCTTGAATTGTAAATGTGAAAGTTAATGGCTAAATGTTTAAATGTTTATAAGTGTGAAATGATTGTGAATGTGCATGCGCATGAAGAGGTGGGATCCCAATGACAGTTATATATTTACTGGAATTAAAACTCCAGATGACGGGTATATATATTGACGGTTATATATTTACTGGAATTAAAACTCCAGATGACGGGTATATATATTGACGGTTATATATTTACTGGAATTAAAACTCCAGATGACGAGTATATATATTGACGGTTATATATTTACTGGACTTAAAACTCCAAAAGACGGGTATTTATTGACGGCTATATGTTTATTGGACTTAAAACTCCAGATGATGGATATTTATAGATGGTTATATATTTAATGCTGGATTTAAAGACTCCAGAAGAGGTTATGTATTATTCTTTGATGTTAAATGTTAAATGCGAAGGTAATATATTTGCATGCGCTTTACCTCCACTGAGTGTTTCTTTCTCGCACTCACCCCTTATATGTTTTAAATATACAGAAACCCTGGAGTCGAGGAAGAAGGAATAGAGATGTCCTATCTTTTGCATGTATATAATTACGACATACTCTAGATACCCTCGTTGGTATATATTTTAATCTTTTGACTGTAATACGGGATAATAACTTGTTTTAATGTATGTTAAACGTAGGTAACCCTTTGGGATTTCAAGGGTTGCCATCTGAAATATTTTCGCTTCGTCTTCGTTTTGGATGGAAGTTAAAGATTGCTGCACGCCTTTTTAAAATTGCTGCGTTTACTCTGTTTATTTGAAAATCATATGAAAAGTGTTTTATTTTGTTGATTTGAAAATGGGGCGTGACAAATGTTGTCAATAATTATTTGGTACTAAATTTTTGTGATGATTGAAAATGTTGTCATTGTATAACTTTGCATTATTGACAAAAAAAAGATTGACGGGAAAACATTTTATTTTGGCTCCAAATTTTTAGTGATGAAAAGTATTGACAGCATAAAACGTTGTCATTAATAATTTCAACTTATGTTATTTTTGTGAGAAACGTAATTATTGTCACTAAATAGGTGTTTTTAGTGACAATATTTCGGTTGTCACATAAGTTGTTGTCACAAGAAACCGTTTTTTTCGTAGTGACCTTAAAGATAAATGTGTAATACCTTAAGAGTATACAAGTACATAATACCTTAAGAGTATGTGTATAATACCTATCACTGAATGAAATCTGGTGTGCACAGCATAGCTGCAGACGCACGTGGGGGTGCGTGGGCGTGCGTGGAGACGGCCCATGCGCCGGGTCGGGTTGGGTACACCCAAGTTTTAGTGTAATGTAATGATATTATCTTAACCTAAAATATATATTAATAAGAATTTGATTTTTTTTTATATATCTTTAATGGGGTTAAATGCGCGAAAACCCCTCGTGTTATACAAATCTTACACCGGTCCCCCTAATATGAAGGAAAATGCACGAAACCCCCTCATGTTTCCATAAATTCAACGCGAAACACCCTAAAACTGTAAATGGTCAAACATGCGCCTTAGGTGCGACTTTGGATTGTTTTGGATGAGGAAAAATTATTTCCAGAGCTCCTTTTGCTATTTCCAAAACTCCTTTTGCTATTTCCAAGCCAGAATTTTCTAAAGATTTTATAATTAATCCAATCTATGTTATTTCTTGATCTTGCAAACCCGGAAAAGATATATATAGGCTGGAAACTGTCGACCTACCCCTTAATTATCTCTTTGAGATAAGGGTAAACTGACTGTGTCATAACTCCACGTATCAATTCGGGATAACGGACCAAAAATGGTATCAGAGCCTAGGTTTATTAAGAACTAAAAATATATTTATTATATTTATATGTAATTCACAATTGGTGAGGAGAATTACCCGAGAAAAGAATGGATCTGGACGAATGTCCAAGATATATATTCTACAGGAGATATCGACAAATTTTGACGATGTATGCTCAAGAGCATCGAGACAAGATGACATATTGGCATAACTAATATGCCGAAAAAGAGCTGGCAGGCGCCGATGAGGAGACCTTGAGGCAGTGCAACCGACAGGCCGCATATCATATGGGTTACCTTGTGGTAAACGAGATGTTATATTGCGATCTGATGAATCATCAGGAAGCAGCCCATCATACCCATGTCTGATGGAGTGCCCGAGTGGAAGGAGATACTTCCAGATACCTCTAAGATTTCCGCAGATCTTAGAGAAATCCAGAAGAGGGTGCAAAGTTATGGCAACCGCCATAATAACTTACCGACACAAGTTCATCAGATCCAGAGCCAAATAAAGACAATGATTAAAAATCAAAAAGAAAATCTTGAAATCATTCATGATATTCAAGAACGAATCAAGAATCTGGGGAACAGACCAAGTTCATCCGGAGGAAGGAGACATATTAATTTCGGGACAGTTCCCTATTTACACCTTGATGGGAAGCCAACCGAAGTTGTACGACGCATGACAGATGATGAAAAGCTTATTGCCATCATCAATGGAAAATCCGTTACAAACAAGTAATGGATTTGGAAATGATAAATCTGAAGGATCTACATGACCTTGCCAAATCCTTCGTGGGATTAAGTATTGTGGATCTAAAGATGAACGCAGGAGATGGATTTGTCTTGGTTACTCGTGATCAACAGCAGAGACCACCAGTTAATCCCAACGTAGCAGAAAGTTCCGGATTACATCATGTGGACGAACAAATGCCACATGTGGGGGATTTCACCACAGGAGGAGATCCTATTGTTGTTACAGGAACTCGACCACGATCCAAAAGGCTGAATCTTTTCAATACGGCTTATGTAAAGTCTCAGCTCGACCCGATACATCCATATGGGTTGATGTTAGATCTGGATATCTCAGATTTCAAGAATCGTGAAATCCTTATCGATGATTGGGCATCGGCTATGAAGATTGCAGCAGGAACCCTCGATCTTACAAAAGAAGGATTCATCTTACTACTCGAGATAAGTCTGGAAGGATCTGTAAAGATCGCATGGGACATGACTGCACCAGAAATGAAAAACAACGTTACATCTGGTGAGTCATTGAAAGGAATTGTCGATAATATGACCAAATTATTCAAAATCCATTTTATAGGCATAGGCTATTTTGAGGGACTAGAGGAAGAAAAGAGAAAAAGATATAAAAAAGCCCTCTACAGCCTCGAGTTGCATGATATTTGTCATATTGACGAATATATCAAGTTGTTCACCGATTACCGATGGAAGTCCAAGGTGGAAGATAAGGAGGCATCACAGTTATTCTTTGTGAAGATACTAAGTCCCTGGAGAGAAATGCTGATCAGGGAATACAAAAGTGCAGATGACCTAGATACAGTGGCCAGAAGAATGTCCTTCTTAAAGGCCAAGTTATTAGAATGGTGTCATCAAGCAACACTCTACAAGAACTACAAGAGACTGCGAGTAATCAATAAAATGGTTCCCTTATGTTGCAAAGAGAATGACATCCCAATAGTTGTTGGAGGTCAACCACGGAGGCATAAAAGGCAGAAACAACGAAGCCATCCATACCACCGTGGAAGCAACACCAAGAGAGGCAGTCGTTGGTCTTCATGGAGACCAAGAAAAGTGTGGTCAAAACAAAAGGCCCGAAGTTATAAATCAGGGCAAAGACCAACATCAAACAGGAATAGAGCCTTTTCATCAGGCTCAAATCAAGGAAGTTCCAGCAAAACCACATGAAGGAGAACTTTCAGACGAGCTCACACCAGAGCTAATGAAAGTTTTAAAGATTGCAATTGCTGGACGTGTGGAGCAAGAGGACATATCTCAATAAATTGCCCAGAAAATCAAAAGCGAGGAATTAGACAGTTTGAGGTAACACCTGAACTCGATGAAGCTGTCTATTTTCAAGATCTTATACAAGTGTATTAATTTGAGGATCTACCCTCAGATGAAAGCATCTATGAAGAAGAGATCTATTCTGAGAATGGAAGTGAATCCAGCTCAGAATCAGAGTGAATAAGAAATTCTTCAATCAATGGTGAGAGAGGATATGTCAGGATTCCTCTCCCACACTACGGTGTCTCATAAGACTCAAATGAGGATTATGAAAGAAGATCCAAAGCTCTAGATGTACGATGGTTTTACCATTGGAGCTATGGAAAAAACATTGGATAAGATTGGATTTCGCAGCAGAAAACACCAAATTATCCACAGAGTGTAACACCCCAAAATAAATTAAACTCTAATCTGAATTCATGTGGATTTAAATAATTTAATCCTAAATATTAAGTCTTGGTTCATCTTACTGTGATTTAGATTTAAGTCGGAAATCAATTGGAATTATAGGATACATTTAAGGTATTTCTAAAATGCGATATTTAAAATACCCAAACCGTGATTATCAAATAAGAATATATACTTTAATATTGATAAAAGAGATAAAATAAAACTTCACTAATCTATGGTATATGAACTTAATTTTATTCTACATGAAATAATTGTAGTATTAGTTAATATAACAAAAGTTGATTAAAAGAGGAAGATCCATTAGATAAATAGTTTGGACTCAAGGTGTGGGATAAGTTATGACCTATAATTTAGCCAAGTTACTACTAAAGCCCAGTAAACTAATTAATTAGCCTAAATAAATGGATGTTAGTGACCCATGAAACAAGATTTTAGTCAGGCCTACATCAAGTGACCACCATGAGTCATGAAGTTCTTTTCTCTCTCCTCACATTGTTGCCATACGTTCACACGTGGCTAAAGGGAAGATATCCATCCATCTTCTCCATCTTTGACCAAGTGATTGGCACAAATTAGGAAAGGATAAATTGAAAAAGGAAAAGGGGTGAGGATTCATCTCTCTTCCCCACTTCTCACCTCACCCATCACCGAACCACCGCCAGTTGTCTCCTTCATCGTCGGCTGTTTTCCGAAGAGTATTATCAGACCAAAAGAAACCTCATTCCGAGCCTTCTCGTTTCTGGGGTGGATTTTCTCAACAGCTGCCGGCTTTCCCGCGAAAGAGCAGAGAAAGGGCGGCTATCCCCTGCTTCTCTCTCTCTCCCTCTGCTTTCCTCTCTTATCTGTTGTTCTCTCTTTGCTGGACAAGCCGTGAACCACCACTGCTACTTTGTTGCCATTTAAGGGCTGCCGCCGCTGCGTTTTGAGTGGCGAGAAGGGCTGCCAATTTCTCTGTCAGATCTGATTCTTTCTCTCTCTCTCTGCCGCCGAGAGTCTCGCCGTGGTTCTAGAGTCGGGGGCTCAGTCGTGTGCTATCTGGCGTGATGGTTACGCCAGTAGGTCATAATCGTTGTCATTGTAGCGGCCGTGTGGGTGTGTGTCTGCGGAGGTGCTGTAATTGCAGCTTAAAGTACCCAGGACGTGGTGTGCGAGCAGTGAATGCCGGTAGCCGATATTATTAAGGTCATAGAAGATTTTAATAAAGAGTTATATGTTTACAAATTCCAAATATGTTTATTTACGTAAATGTTTATTTTATCGCTCTTTTCAATGTATTAAAAAGGTGACTGTAAAGAAAGAAATTTCAAGAAAATAGTTTCCGCTGCACTTTCCAAGGAATTCGTATTTCATAACAATGTTTTATGGAATAATATTTCACGGTTATTCCTGAATCTGTTTATCTCTATTATTATTTAAAGAGTCAATTTCTAATGTAAGTAGCGCCAAAACATGATTTTAAAAACGGGGTATTACAGGTGGTATCAGAGCGAGTCTATGATTCTGTAGACTTGCTCAAATATTTTATTTTCTGAAAATTTTTGTTGAACTCAAAATTCATGGGTAAAGTGAAAACACACTTTTGTTTAATATGAAAATTTTATTAGCTACTAGCATTCACTACATTCCTACCGCTCCTCCGACTTCGGTTGGGTAAGTTAAAATTACAATGTATAATTGTTATATAACCATTAATTTCCATGAAGTATGGAAGCTCTATGAAGGTATATAAATCTCGATGTCAAGTTATATTGGATGGTGTTTCATTATTATCGCGTATGATGAAAGTGTGAGCTTCTTGGCTATATATTATTCTTTTGTGGTGTGATGTTACTACTATCAACACACTGCTTACTGGACGCCGCCTCTGAGCCGCTGACTGCAGCAGCAGAGCTCGTGTGCGTAAATGGTCGTTCGTAGGAGTTGGTGTAGTATTATGTGGTATGATTTTGCTATGGTGATGATAGAATGACACAAAAAAAAAAAAATGTTGAGGGTATTAATTGTTTTATGGAATCAGGTTCTTTGTAAGTGCTTTAGTATCACTTAGACCGAGTTATAATAAACAACATTCATAGATGTAATGATAGTTAGAATAACTTAGTCACTCATAATGGACTTCACTTGCTTTCAGTAGTAGGAATAGAATGACGCTGGAATTTTCTTGAAAGATAGAATCTTTAAGTTTACGCTCATAATAAATATACGCTCTGGATTAAAAATTGATCAACGTTAGTGGAACAACCTTGGAAGAAAATTTACGAGTACAACCGTACTGAAAATAAACAAAATTAAAAAAAATGTGTGTTATCCTAATAATTCCCATTATGTAAATCAAATGTTTCACTCTAAGTTTCCTTCTTCCTAAAATTATTCTCGATCATACTCCAACTGGAATCTAATGACGAAATTTCATGAGCAAAATAAAGTATAATAAGACATAATCACAACCAGAAATAAAAAGTTAAAGAAAGACATAGTGAATTCCTGTTCGAATTTTATCTTCTTACCTCCGGAATCTTCAATCTCTTCCTTCCATGCTTATTCTTAAGATTCGTCCTCAGTATCTCACTACGTGTGTGTCCACAAACCTCTTAGCTCCCTACTTATATCCAGAAGGATTAGGATCGAACCTTAACAAGACTAAGTTTTGATCGGAGACATGAGGTTCATACTACTAAGTAAAGTAGTTATTAACTTAAGTGAAAATATTTTAACCATAGAGTCATATAGTAATTAAAGATAAGATAAGTGATGATATATATAAATAAATAATTGGATTTTCTAGATAAATGCGTATGTGCGTCTTAGGTACATTTCGAAATTCGAAAAAAAAAATCTTCTAGGGGTATGATAAAACATCCAGATGGAATTAAGTTTTAATTAGAAGACATAAGAATCGTAATAAGTAGATTTAT
This sequence comes from Scutellaria baicalensis, assembly GCA_005771605.1. Lineage (NCBI taxonomy): Eukaryota > Viridiplantae > Streptophyta > Magnoliopsida > Lamiales > Lamiaceae > Scutellaria > Scutellaria baicalensis. Next base: position 26,694,330 of record CM016721.1, read on the forward strand.
GAAATTAAGTTTCAATTCATCTTTTTATGATTTGGATTAAACTAGAAAAATAAATTAAAGTTAATCACTAACTAGGATCGATTCATTTTATGTAGAAAGGATAAAATAAAATAAAATAAATACTTCTAGTTTAGAATGGAGAGCAGTTATCTTTTAATTTGACTTATTATAATTATGTAACCCAATCACAGTTTGGAAAGAATGATTCCATGGAGATATAATTCTATCCCAATGTATAATATACAACGTTGCTATCATCTATTCTTAATCAATTATGGATATTGCTTCTAATGAATTTTTACTAAGATACCAACTAATCCAATTTATTTTTTTACACATAATACCAGGAGTAATTTAGAATCTTAAAAAAAAAAATGTTGTGAAGTGTTCTAGAGAACAACTTCTAGCCTTTAGATCAAATTGATCTTCATCATTTATTAAGGAGGTGGACTTGTATAAATAGGGGTAGAATCTCATTAGTAAATTATCCGAACAAACCTTAATATAAAGTTATAAAATAACTATGAATTAATTGAGAGCAAGATAAATTATAAAAAATCAAGAAAACTTTTTATAATTTAAGAAAATCAAGAAATCTTTTTATAAAGATTTAATTGAAAAGATATAATTAAGGAAAGAAACATGAAATAAGATATGAATTTTTAGTTAGATCATATTAATATTCCAAAATTTCGAGGACGAAATTTCTTTTAAGGAGGGGAGGATGTAAGACCCCAAAATAAATTAAACTCTAATCTGAATTCATGTGGATTTAAATAATTTAATCCTAAATATTAAGTCTTGGTTCATCTTACTGTGATTTAGATTTAAGTCGGAAATCAATTGGAATTATAGGATACATTTAAGGTATTTCTAAAATGCGATATTTAAAATACCCAAACCGTGATTATCAAATAAGAATATATACTTTAATATTGATAAAAGAGATAAAATAAAACTTCACTAATCTATGGTATATGAACTTAATTTTATTCTACATGAAATAATTGTAGTATTAGTTAATATAACAAAAGTTGATTAAAAGAGGAAGATCCATTAGATAAATAGTTTGGACTCAAGGTGTGGGATAAGTTTGTTCTCTTTTTGCTGGACAAGCCGTGAACCACCACTGCTACTTTGTTGCCATCTAAGGGCTGCCGCCACTGCGTTTTGAGCGGCGAGAAGGGCTGCCAATTTCTCTGTCAGATCTGATTCTTTCTCTCTCTCTGCCGCCGAGAGTCCGCCGTGGTTCCAGAGTTGGGGGCTCAGTCGTGTGCTATCTGGCGTGATGGTTATGCCAGTAGGTCGTAATCGTTGTCATTGTAGCAGCCGTGTGGGCGTGTGTCTGCGGAGGTGCTGCAATTCCAGCTTAAAGTATCCAGGACGTGGCGTTCGAGCAGTGAATGCTGGTAGCCGATATTATTAAGGTCATAAAAGATTTTAATAAAGAGTTATATGTTTACAAATTCCAAATATGTTTATTTACGTAAATGTTTATTTTATCGCTCTTTTCAATGTATTAAAAAGGTAACTGTAAAGAAAGAAATTTCAAGAAAATAGTTTCCGCTGCACTTTCCAAGGAATTCGTATTTCATAACAATTTTTTATGGAATAATATTTCACGGTTATTCCTGAATCTGTTTATCTCTATTATTATTTAAAGAGTCAATTTCTAATGTAAGTAGCTCCAAAACATGATTTTAAAAACGGGGCATTACACAGAGTGACTACCGGAGAATTTGTCATCCCAATGGAATTCACTGGTAATCTGATCGAGATGCAATTGGTCCCTTACCGAGAAATACAGGAGATCAAAAGTAGAGTCAAGAGAGAAGTTGCAAATACACTCTCATGGATTCATTTCGGAACCATAAGAGTTGTTATTAAAACAACATTCAAAGAAGGAATTGATTCGCTGCTCAATCTTGTAATTCTGGACAAGCGAATCTCAAATCTCAAGTATTCATACCTTGGGGCAATTAAAGGGAATTTATATGCAGGGAAATTGACATTCAGAGTCTATCCTAGAGTTGCATACAATCTGGGAGATCGAGACTTCAACAGAGTCTTAACCCTTCATCAAGATTTCAAAAAGAAAGATCTGATGAAAGAAGGTAATAGACCATACTCGATTACCTACAAGATTTCCTACACTCTCTTAAATACGCATCACTCAGATGTATTCTAAGAAAGGAATTCATTGAAGTTCCAAGAATCTTTGAGGACTTTGACAGGGTAGTTCTACCGGAACCTATAAAATCTCCAATCATAAAGGAGATCGACATGAGGATCCAAGATCAACCCGTCTTCAACAAGAGCTAAAGTCTCAGAATTGAGCCAAGAAGGATGTCTTTCCAACAAGACAGACTAATGAGCAGTAGTCGTTGGGAGGAGATTAGATCGAGCACAACTCAGCGAATCCCAGATGTTTTCAAAACACAAGGAGAGCTGAAGTGCCCTGAAGGATGAAGAGGAGTTGAAGTGGTATTCGACATTACTCAATGGAACAATATATTCCCTTGTAATGTTCTATATTACCTCCAACAACCGATAGTCGAAAAATTTCAAGGAAACCTAAAAAAGGTGAAATTTAATTGACTATCAGAGGAGTTGCAGGAAGAATCCTAGATCAGTTGATACTTGGGATTGAGTTTCTCGAGGATCACAAACCTTGGGAAAGACTACTAGATGGAATGGAATTCACAGTGGCAGAAAAAAGATACAGAATCAGATGACCACTAGTCCATTCTCCATATACATTTCTATCGGAATGATATATGATGAATACAAGGCTGAATATTTCGCCGCCTATATCGACTCAGGCGCCGGAATATGTATAGCAAAGCATGAGGTTTTTCCTAAAGAAATTGGAGAAGATCTACCAGCTATCGCAAAAGGGATTTCTCTAAAAGGATTCTTATCCTTAATCGAGGAATCAAACAAGCGGAAATCATGATCGGAGGTGCAGATAGTACCCCATGGTACAATGTCAAGATGTCACATATCTACTTCTATGATACATGAGCGGATGTGTTGTTAGGTAACAATTTCCTACAAACATTCAAGTGTTTTACACAGGAAAATAATGGCAAGAAGACTTATTTTCACAACCATATGTGATCATAAGATTATTGTCCAAAGATTACGGGAGGCATTCTACAGAAAAATGTCTATCACTTTTTGCAGCAAGCGTGGTGATGAAGTCAAACTTCGACATCCGAAAATGATGGATAGAAGGAGATTTGGCGATGCACTATTATCCTACCGACAGTTTGGACATACCAAACCTGGGATCAAAGCGTGGGATAATATCTTGTATTCGTTCAGAATACAAGGAGAAGGACATGTACCTCCAGAGGCAATTTCAGAATTATGGAGAAGCCTATTGGAGAGTTCATCGAGTGAAATTTCTATTGATGAACAGATTTCACTCGAAGATATTAAGAAGAAGATCCAAAGGAATTACAATGAAAATCCTTTGACATGGTGGAATAAGAACGAGCTCAAAGCATCCTTAAAGGTGAAACCCGGAAAGGAACACGAGTTCGTAAGATTCAAGTCAATCCTTATGAACCAAAAAGATCGTGAGGATATGCAGAAGATACTTAAGGAACATCTGGACCTTAAGGTGATCTCACCAGGAGTTTCTCCATACAGCAGTCCGGGATTCCTTGTAAGGAATCATGGAGAAATCAAGAGAGGAAAGCCAAGACTGGTTATTAATTATAAAGGGATTAATAACATCTTGGAGTTCGATGGATACTACATCCCGAGTAGAGAACACTTGGTCAACTGCATCAAAGGTGCCAAGGTATTCTCTAAATTCGATTGTAAGTTTGGATTCTACCAGATTAAGATGGAGGAAGAAAGTAAGAAGTTTACAGCTTTCTACACAACACAAGGACATTATATTTGGAACGTGATGCCCATGGGATTGGCAAACGCTCCCCAGATATATCAGAGAAAGATAGATAATCATTTTAAAGATTATTTCAGTTTCATGTTCGTGTACATCGATGATATACTCATTGCATCCAAGAACGTGAAAGAGCATCTCAAGCATTTGGATATATTTTCAAATGTTTGTCACAAGGAAGGATTAGTACTTTCTGAAAAGAAGACAGTAATTGCTACAAGACAGATCGAATTCCTTGGAATTGAGATCGACGAATCTGGAATCATCTTGCATAGCCACTTCGTGGAAAAGATACAAGGATTCCAGATACCCTCAAGGACAAGAAATAACTACAAAGTTTTCTCGGAGTTGTTAACTTCGCTGGAATGTTCATTAACAATCTGACGCACTACAGGAAGGTGTTTAGCCCATAACTGAAAAAAGACACAATATTGAAATGGGAAGATGAACTCCAAGAGGGGATTAAGAAACTTAAGGAGGTTTGTCAACAACTTTCAAAACTTGGTATACCCGAAGACGAGGATGAACTGATTCTCTATACAGACGCCAGTGATCATTGGTGGGCAGCAGTTCTTATGAAGACTACACCAAGTGTAGAAGTGCCATGTAGATACTGCAACGGTTTATTCACAGACAGTGAAGCAGATCGATGACATATCAACGAGAAGGAGTTATTCACAGTCAGAAAGACTTTCAAAAGATTTCTTGACATGAGATGGAAGGACACGTCGCTGACAACGTAGAACGAGGCTTTGGTACTTTATGTATCAACGTAGAAGTTGCTGGACAACTTCAACGAGAAGATCAGAGATCCGTCTCTAATCAAATACGAACATGCCAGGAAGTGTAAGTACAATTGTACTTTACGCTGCAAAGGCCTATCCTCAAGGCTGCATCTTCAATGATGCAAAATGAAGAAACAAGAGAACGGGTCTCTAACCCGAAAGTTATGGATTCAAATACCATAACCGAGAGTACTGCAGATGATGCATTCCTTGAGGATGCACTAACTGTGGCAAATGTTGAAGCTCCGGTGTCAAAACCCAAGTCTTCAAGTCAACCCAGCACCTCTGGGGTAAAAGAGGGAGAGTTGGACCTTAGGCCACAAACTGGCAAAACTAAGGTTCAAACTGACGAGTTTAAAGTTTCCCCTATGCAGGTTTACCAAAGGTAATGGGAGAAGCTGATCACGAGAAAGGGTATCAACCCAGAGAGGACAATTGTAGATGTCTCTGGAAAATACCTAAGAGTTTGGATGAAACCAGGAAGTCACCCAAATAAAGTACAGTAATGGTATAACTTTGGAGCTCTTGCTTCAATCTATACCGTTTCACCAGGATTCCCCAAAATTTCGAAACTACCGAAATGGATTGGGGAAGCGGTGTACTAGACTTGGGCCAATAATCCACATTTGGCCAAAGGTGATATTTTGGAATTGTATTTTTTTAGTGCAGCACCAGAACCAGCAAATAAGGGTTTCCATGAAGCATTTCATTTCATCAAGCTTAGGAGACCAGATGGAAACGCCTTGAAAACTATCAAGACGACTGCTCCGGAGGATACTCCAATTTTGGTAGGAGCGTTTTCAGAAGACGAGGCTTCTACTCGACGAGCATGGAGACTTTGGGTTTGTCTAAATGAAATGGACAAAGTCAAGTATCCCTTCAAGTTCTTTCAGAATTCAGTAAATGGATCTTTCCACCTTTAAGTTTGTTTAATAATTCCATGTCTAGGTCTCAATAATTATAATTATAATTATTATGTTATATAAATTCTATGTGATAAATTTATATCCATACAATTAAAGTTTGCTAAAATATTATATACATAAAGTGAAATATATGCTAATTATACATATCATATGGAAAAAAAATTAAATGATTTCATCAGATTAGATAACTCATATGCAATTAATTAATTAAATACGGTTAATTGATTGGCTTACACATGCTATACGGTTAATTGATTACTAAGGTGTATCAATATATAAATTCCATTATGCTTACTAAATTACTAAATAGTAATTACGTAATTATATATTGTATGTTTAAATAAAACACTAATTCTATGGAGATAATTACCATATATAGATAAGGTCAACAATTCTATGTGATACAATTATCATTAGATATTATTTATGAAAAAAAAAATCAATATAAATCTTTTCATTTATTTTTATTGATTTCTATTATACATTCTCTACATACAATTAGATATTTATAAATATGAAAATTGAAATATATGATAATTATACATATCATATATGGTAATTACGTAATTATATATTGTATGCTTAAATAAAACACTAATTATGTGGAGATAATTACCATATATAGATAAGGTCAACAATTCTATGTGATACATTTTAATGTGATACAATTATCATTAGATATTATTTATTAAAAAAGAATCAATATAAATCTTTTAATTTATATTTTGATCAATTTCTATTGTACATCTTTATCTTTATATATCTTTATGTATATATAAACACAAACATTTCCTCAAATAGTAATGTTAAACTTTTCCCGCCAAATACACCCTACCAAAATTGGAAATGTTTTTTTTATTAAAATAAATGTTAAATGATAAATAATAAATCATTATTGATGATATGTATATATATATATATATATATATATATATATATTTAAGGAAGTGATATGATATAATAAAATTACCATTTTGTCAATATGGTAAGTCAACTTTAATTGTCAATTTCTATTCATATATTTATAATATCATTTAGCAATGTGTACACACACACACATACACACACACACACACATATATATATATATATATATATGTTTTACATCATATAATATCATAATCACACACACACACACACACACATATATATATATATGATTTACATCATATAATATCATAATCATAATATCATATAAATAATAAAACAATTATTCATTCGATGTTAATATATATTTATATATAATTTAATATGCATGTAAATATATACATAAAATATATTTATTATATAATTATTATCATTAAAAACTAATAAAATATATAAAAAGATAACCAAAATATAGATACAATTTTATGTAATTTTGTTGACGTATAAAACATAATTGTTATATAAAGGAGTAGATATATAAAAATTAATTCGCCACTTGATAACCAAATAATCTAGATAAAACATAAAGTCAACAATTAAATAATTCTAAATATAAAAATTAAAATATCTTTATATATATAAAAACACAATGACTTCAAAAAAAAGTAATAGCAAGATTTTCCCGCCAAAACTACATTGCCAAATCAGGAAATGTTTTTTATTTTATTTAATAAATATAAGTCATATTTAATATATTTATATATAAGGAAATTATATGTAGTAGTTAATTATAATTACATGATCTAATTACATTTAAGTTTGTTTAATATTTCCATGTCTAGATCTCAATAATTATAATTATTATGTTATATAAATTCTATGTGATAAATTTATATCCGTGCAATTAAAGTTTGCTAAAATATTATATACATAAGGTGAAATATATGCTAATTATACATATCATATGGAAAAAAATTAAATGATTTCATTAGATTAGATAACTCAAATGCAATTAATTAATTAATTACGGTTAATTGATTGGCTTACATATGCTATACGGTTAATTGATTACTAAGGTGTATCAATATATAAATTCCATTATGCTTACTAAATTACTAAATAGTAATTACGTAATTATATATTGTATGTTTAAATAAAACACTAATTCTATGGAGATAATTACCATATATAGATAAGGTCAACAATTCTATGTGATACAATTATCATTAGATATTATTTATGAAAAAAAATCAATATAAATCTTTTCATTTATTTTTATTGATTTCTATTATACATTCTCTACATACAATTAGATATTTATAAATATGAAAATTGAAATATATGATAATTATACATATCATATATGGTAATTACGTAATTATATATTGTATGCTTAAATAAAACACTAATTATTTGGAGATAATTACCATATATAGATAAGGTCAACAATTCTATGTGATACATTTTAATGTGATACAATTATCATTAGATATTATTTATTAAAAAAGAATCAATATAAATCTTTTAATTTATATTTTGATCGATTTCTATTGTACATCTTTATCTTTATATATCTTTATGTATATATAAACACAAACATTTCCTCAAATAGTAATGTTAAACTTTTCCCGCCAAATACACCCTACCAAAATTGGAAATGTTTTTTTTATTAAAATAAATGTTAAATGATAAATAATAAATCATTATTGATGATATGTATATATATATATATATATATATTTAAGGAAGTGATATGATATAATAAAATTACCATTTTGTCAATATGGTAAGTCAACTTTAATTGTCAATTTCTATTCATATATTTATAATATCATTTAGCAATGTGTACACACACACACATACACACACACACACACACATATATATATATATATATATATATGTTTTACATCATATAATATCATAATCACACACACACACACACACACATATATATATATATGATTTACATCATATAATATCATAATCATAATATCATATAAATAATAAAACAATTATTCATTCGATGTTAATATATATTTATATATAATTTAATATGCATGTAAATATATACATAAAATATATTTATTATATAATTATTATCATTAAAAACTAATAAAATATATAAAAAGATAACCAAAATATAGATACAATTTTATGTAATTTTGTTGACGTATAAAACATAATTGTTATATAAAGGAGTAGATATATAAAAATTAATTCGCCACTTGATAACCAAATAATCTAGATAAAACATAAAGTCAACAATTAAATAATTCTAAATATAAAAATTAAAATATCTTTATATATATAAAAACACAATGACTTCAAAAAAAAGTAATAGCAAGATTTTCCCGCCAAAACTACATTGCCAAATCAGGAAATGTTTTTTATTTTATTTAATAAATATAAGTCATATTTAATATATTTATATATAAGGAAATTATATGTAGTAGTTAATTATAATTACATGATCTAATTACATTTAAGTTTGTTTAATATTTCCATGTCTAGATCTCAATAATTATAATTATTATGTTATATAAATTCTATGTGATAAATTTATATCCGTGCAATTAAAGTTTGCTAAAATATTATATACATAAGGTGAAATATATGCTAATTATACATATCATATGGAAAAAAATTAAATGATTTCATTAGATTAGATAACTCAAATGCAATTAATTAATTAATTACGGTTAATTGATTGGCTTACATATGCTATACGGTTAATTGATTACTAAGGTGTATCAATATATAAATTCCATTATGCTTACTAAATTACTAAATAGTAATTACGTAATTATATATTGTATGTTTAAATAAAACACTAATTCTATGGAGATAATTACCATATATAGATAAGGTCAACAATTCTATGTGATACAATTATCATTAGATATTATTTATGAAAAAAAATCAATATAAATCTTTTCATTTATTTTTATTGATTTCTATTATACATTCTCTACATACAATTAGATATTTATAAATATGAAAATTGAAATATATGATAATTATACATATCATATATGGTAATTACGTAATTATATATTGTATGCTTAAATAAAACACTAATTATTTGGAGATAATTACCATATATAGATAAGGTCAACAATTCTATGTGATACATTTTAATGTGATACAATTATCATTAGATATTATTTATTAAAAAAGAATCAATATAAATCTTTTAATTTATATTTGATCGATTTCTATTGTACATCTTTATCTTTATATATCTTTATGTATATATAAACACAAACATTTCCTCAAATAGTAATGTTAAACTTTTCCCGCCAAATACACCCTACCAAAATTGGAAATGTTTTTTTTATTAAAATAAATGTTAAATGATAAATAATAAATCATTATTGATGATATGTATATATATATATATATATATATATTTAAGGAAGTGATATGATATAATAAAATTACCATTTTGTCAATATGGTAAGTCAACTTTAATTGTCAATTTCTATTCATATATTTATAATATCATTTAGCAATGTGTACACACACACACATACACACACACACACACACATATATATATATATATATGTTTTACATCATATAATATCATAATCACACACACACACACACACACATATATATATATATGATTTACATCATATAATATCATAATCATAATATCATATAAATAATAAAACAATTATTCATTCGATGTTAATATATATTTATATATAATTTAATATGCATGTAAATATATACATAAAATATATTTATTATATAATTATTATCATTAAAAACTAATAAAATATATAAAAAGATAACCAAAATATAGATACAATTTTATGTAATTTTGTTGACGTATAAAACATAATTGTTATATAAAGGAGTAGATATATAAAAATTAATTCGCCACTTGATAACCAAATAATCTAGATAAAACATAAAGTCAACAATTAAATAATTCTAAATATAAAAATTAAAATATCTTTATATATATAAAAACACAATGACTTCAAAAAAAAGTAATAGCAAGATTTTCCCGCCAAAACTACATTGCCAAATCAGGAAATGTTTTTTATTTTATTTAATAAATATAAGTCATATTTAATATATTTATATATAAGGAAATTATATGTAGTAGTTAATTATAATTACATGATCTAATTACATTTAAGTTTGTTTAATATTTCCATGTCTAGATCTCAATAATTATAATTATTATGTTATATAAATTCTATGTGATAAATTTATATCCGTGCAATTAAAGTTTGCTAAAATATTATATACATAAGGTGAAATATATGCTAATTATACATATCATATGGAAAAAAATTAAATGATTTCATTAGATTAGATAACTCAAATGCAATTAATTAATTAATTACGGTTAATTGATTGGCTTACATATGCTATACGGTTAATTGATTACTAAGGTGTATCAATATATAAATTCCATTATGCTTACTAAATTACTAAATAGTAATTACGTAATTATATATTGTATGTTTAAATAAAACACTAATTCTATGGAGATAATTACCATATATAGATAAGGTCAACAATTCTATGTGATACAATTATCATTAGATATTATTTATGAAAAAAAATCAATATAAATCTTTTCATTTATTTTTATTGATTTCTATTATACATTCTCTACATACAATTAGATATTTATAAATATGAAAATTGAAATATATGATAATTATACATATCATATATGGTAATTACGTAATTATATATTGTATGCTTAAATAAAACACTAATTATTTGGAGATAATTACCATATATAGATAAGGTCAACAATTCTATGTGATACATTTTAATGTGATACAATTATCATTAGATATTATTTATTAAAAAAGAATCAATATAAATCTTTTAATTTATATTTTGATCGATTTCTATTGTACATCTTTATCTTTATATATCTTTATGTATATATAAACACAAACATTTCCTCAAATAGTAATGTTAAACTTTTCCCGCCAAATACACCCTACCAAAATTGGAAATGTTTTTTTTATTAAAATAAATGTTAAATGATAAATAATAAATCATTATTGATGATATGTATATATATATATATATATATATATATTTAAGGAAGTGATATGATATAATAAAATTACCATTTTGTCAATATGGTAAGTCAACTTTAATTGTCAATTTCTATTCATATATTTATAATATCATTTAGCAATGTGTACACACACACACATACACACACACACACACACATATATATATATATATATGTTTTACATCATATAATATCATAATCACACACACACACACACACACATATATATATATATGATTTACATCATATAATATCATAATCATAATATCATATAAATAATAAAACAATTATTCATTCGATGTTAATATATATTTATATATAATTTAATATGCATGTAAATATATACATAAAATATATTTATTATATAATTATTATCATTAAAAACTAATAAAATATATAAAAAGATAACCAAAATATAGATACAATTTTATGTAATTTTGTTGACGTATAAAACATAATTGTTATATAAAGGAGTAGATATATAAAAATTAATTCGCCACTTGATAACCAAATAATCTAGATAAAACATAAAGTCAACAATTAAATAATTCTAAATATAAAAATTAAAATATCTTTATATATATAAAAACACAATGACTTCAAAAAAAAGTAATAGCAAGATTTTCCCGCCAAAACTACATTGCCAAATCAGGAAATGTTTTTTATTTTATTTAATAAATATAAGTCATATTTAATATATTTATATATAAGGAAATTATATGTAGTAGTTAATTATAATTACATGATCTAATTACATTTAAGTTTGTTTAATATTTCCATGTCTAGATCTCAATAATTATAATTATTATGTTATATAAATTCTATGTGATAAATTTATATCCGTGCAATTAAAGTTTGCTAAAATATTATATACATAAGGTGAAATATATGCTAATTATACATATCATATGGAAAAAAATTAAATGATTTCATTAGATTAGATAACTCAAATGCAATTAATTAATTAATTACGGTTAATTGATTGGCTTACATATGCTATACGGTTAATTGATTACTAAGGTGTATCAATATATAAATTCCATTATGCTTACTAAATTACTAAATAGTAATTACGTAATTATATATTGTATGTTTAAATAAAACACTAATTCTATGGAGATAATTACCATATATAGATAAGGTCAACAATTCTATGTGATACAATTATCATTAGATATTATTTATGAAAAAAAATCAATATAAATCTTTTCATTTATTTTTATTGATTTCTATTATACATTCTCTACATACAATTAGATATTTATAAATATGAAAATTGAAATATATGATAATTATACATATCATATATGGTAATTACGTAATTATATATTGTATGCTTAAATAAAACACTAATTATTTGGAGATAATTACCATATATAGATAAGGTCAACAATTCTATGTGATACATTTTAATGTGATACAATTATCATTAGATATTATTTATTAAAAAAGAATCAATATAAATCTTTTAATTTATATTTTGATCGATTTCTATTGTACATCTTTATCTTTATATATCTTTATGTATATATAAACACAAACATTTCCTCAAATAGTAATGTTAAACTTTTCCCGCCAAATACACCCTACCAAAATTGGAAATGTTTTTTTTATTAAAATAAATGTTAAATGATAAATAATAAATCATTATTGATGATATGTATATATATATATATATATATATATTTAAGGAAGTGATATGATATAATAAAATTACCATTTTGTCAATATGGTAAGTCAACTTTAATTGTCAATTTCTATTCATATATTTATAATATCATTTAGCAATGTGTACACACACACACATACACACACACACACACATATATATATATATATATATATATGTTTTACATCATATAATATCATAATCACACACACACACACACACACATATATATATATATGATTTACATCATATAATATCATAATCATAATATCATATAAATAATAAAACAATTATTCATTCGATGTTAATATATATTTATATATAATTTAATATGCATGTAAATATATACATAAAATATATTTATTATATAATTATTATCATTAAAAACTAATAAAATATATAAAAAGATAACCAAAATATAGATACAATTTTATGTAATTTTGTTGACGTATAAAACATAATTGTTATATAAAGGAGTAGATATATAAAAATTAATTCGCCACTTGATAACCAAATAATCTAGATAAAACATAAAGTCAACAATTAAATAATTCTAAATATAAAAATTAAAATATCTTTATATATATAAAAACACAATGACTTCAAAAAAAAGTAATAGCAAGATTTTCCCGCCAAAACTACATTGCCAAATCAGGAAATGTTTTTTATTTTATTTAATAAATATAAGTCATATTTAATATATTTATATATAAGGAAATTATATGTAGTAGTTAATTATAATTACATGATCTAATTACATTTAAGTTTGTTTAATATTTCCATGTCTAGATCTCAATAATTATAATTATTATGTTATATAAATTCTATGTGATAAATTTATATCCGTGCAATTAAAGTTTGCTAAAATATTATATACATAAGGTGAAATATATGCTAATTATACATATCATATGGAAAAAAATTAAATGATTTCATTAGATTAGATAACTCAAATGCAATTAATTAATTAATTACGGTTAATTGATTGGCTTACATATGCTATACGGTTAATTGATTACTAAGGTGTATCAATATATAAATTCCATTATGCTTACTAAATTACTAAATAGTAATTACGTAATTATATATTGTATGTTTAAATAAAACACTAATTCTATGGAGATAATTACCATATATAGATAAGGTCAACAATTCTATGTGATACAATTATCATTAGATATTATTTATGAAAAAAAATCAATATAAATCTTTTCATTTATTTTTATTGATTTCTATTATACATTCTCTACATACAATTAGATATTTATAAATATGAAAATTGAAATATATGATAATTATACATATCATATATGGTAATTACGTAATTATATATTGTATGCTTAAATAAAACACTAATTATTTGGAGATAATTACCATATATAGATAAGGTCAACAATTCTATGTGATACATTTTAATGTGATACAATTATCATTAGATATTATTTATTAAAAAAGAATCAATATAAATCTTTTAATTTATATTTTGATCGATTTCTATTGTACATCTTTATCTTTATATATCTTTATGTATATATAAACACAAACATTTCCTCAAATAGTAATGTTAAACTTTTCCCGCCAAATACACCCTACCAAAGTTGGAAATGTTTTTTTTTTATTAAAATAAATGTTAAATGATAAATAATAAATCATTATTGATGATATGTGTGTATATATATATATATATATATATATATATATATATATTTAAGGAAGTGATATGATATAATAAAATTACCATTTTGTCAATATGGTAAGTCAACTTTAATTGTCAATTTCTATTCATATATTTATAATATCATTTAGCAATGTGTACACACACACACATACACACACACACACACACACACATATATATATATATGATTTACATCATATAATATCATAATCATAATATCATATAAATAATAAAACAATTATTCATTCGATGTTAATATATATTTATATATAATTTAATATGCATGTAAATATATACATAAAATATATTTATTATATAATTATTATCATTAAAAAATAATAAAATATATAAAAAGATAAACAAAATATAGATACAATTTTATGTAATTTTGTTGACGTATAAAACATAATTATTATATGAAGGAGTAGATATATAAAAATTAATTCGCCACTTGATAACCAAATAATCTAGATAAAACATAAAGTCAACAATTAAATAATTCTAAGTATAAAAATTAAAATATCTTTATATATATAAAAACACAATGACTTCTAAAAAAAAGTAATAGCAAGATTTTCCCTCCAAAACTACATTGTCAAATCAGTAAATGTTTTTTATTTTATTTAATAAATATAAGTCATATTTAATATATTTATATATAAGGAAATTATATGTAGTAGTTAATTATAATTACATGATCTAATTACATTTAAGTTTGTTTAATATTTCCATGTCTAGATCTCAATAATTATAATTATAATTATAATTATTATGTTATATAAATTCTATGTGATAAATTTATATCCGTGCAATTAAAGTTTGCTAAAATATTATATACATAAGGTGAAATATATGCTAATTATACATATCATATGGAAAAAAATTAAATGATTTCATTAGATTAGATAACTCATATGCAATTAATTAATTAAATACGGTTAATTGATTGACTTACACATGTTATACGGTTAATTGATTACTAAATTGGTGTATCAATATATAAATTCCATTATGCTTACTAAATTACTAAATAGTAATTACGTAATTATATATTGTATGTTTAAATAAAACACTAATTCTATGGAGATAATTACCATATATAGATAAGGTCAACAATTCTATGTGATACAATTATCATTAGATATTATTTATGAAAAATAAATAAATATAAATCTATTATACATTCTCTACATACAATTAGATATTTATAAATATGAAAATTGAAATATATGATAATTATACATATCATATATGGTAATTACGTAATTATATATTTTATGCTTAAATAAAACACTAATTATGTGGAGATAATTACCATATATAGATAAGGTCAACAATTCTATGTGATACATTTTAATGTGATACAATTATCATTAGTTATTATTTAATAAAAAAGAATCAATATAAATCTTTTAATTTATATTTTGATCGATTTCTATTGTACATCTTTATCTTTATTTATATATATATATATAAACACAAACATTTCCTCAAATAGTAATGTTAAACTTTTCCCGCCAAAAACACCCTACCAAAATTGGAAATGTTTTTTTATTAAAACAAAATGTCGAAAACTGAGGCTGGTGCAGGCACAATTTCCTTTAAACTGAAATCGAGGCCTGTGTAGGAATGTCGATGCAACGCCCCGTTTTAAAATACTGCTTGGACGCTACTTACATTATAAGTTGTCCCTTTCAATAATAAAAAGATAAATAAATTCGGGATTAACTGGTAAATATTATTCTATAAAACATTGTTATGAAATACGATTTTTGGGAAAATGCAGCGAAAACGATTTTCTTGAAATTCCTTTCTTTACGAATACATTTTTTGTTATCATGAAAAGAGCGATAGAATAAATATTTACATAAATAAACATGTTTGAAATTTATAAAATAGAATTCTCTTTACTAAAATCTTATATGACCTTGATAATTTCGGCTACCGGCATTCACTGCTCGCACGTCAAGTCCTGGATACTTTAAGCTGAAAACATTTTTACACATAGGGGTGAGTGCCAAAAAACACTCAGTGGGGTTCATTTGTACGGTGGAGGGGATACATATAGTACACGTAGTCATATCATAAAAACAAATCACATTGTGGACTCCCGAGTAGTCCCTTGCAAACCGTCTTGGATAGACCTCCGAAGAAAATCTATCCGGGCCCCAAGCCGACCCTATGGGTTTTTAGACCCCTGTTGTTGGGTTTCCGAAGAATACCCCTGTTGTTGGGTTTCCAAAGAATACCCCTATAGATGGGTTTCCGAAGAATACCCTATTTGGCGTAGAAAACGCATGCGCAGTTAAGTGTTTCACATAATGTTTCTCACATAACACATAGTACACGTTATTCACGTTCACATAAGTTCATATAATTCACAACAATACAAATAGACAAGTAAATCCTTTGTCATGTATTGGTTTCTAAAGAAACCTCTTTGGTACGGGTATTATCCCGACTTTTCGTCATATGAAATCAATTGCATTTGTATTCCTTGAAATCGTTAACCTTTCGAAAACATATACTTCATTCAAAAATCAATCATATAGTAATGACGTTCAACCTGAAATAGACTTCACATGAATATCAAATTTAGAGTCACATAGTGCATATAGATTCATATAATAAATTGTATAATTAAAAATGCATTTATTTGATAAGATTTACCCCCGCCTTGGATATCAAAAGTCCAGTCGAAGTTCGAAGCTCTCTTCCTTCCTACTCTTGTCCCCCGTCTGTATATCCTACAATTATTAGGAGTCGACTTAGTCTCTAATTTTAATATCTATAAAATATAGATACAATATTAAATTCCTAAAATGCGATAATAATCGTAGATTCTAGGATAAAGGTGTAACTAAATAAACTAGGGTTTTTCTCTCATCTGAAGCTTAATTTGTTGTTTGTATCAATCACGAATTAAAACCGATGTCCATAACGCGGTACAATGATATAAATATACTTATTGTTGAATTTTGGGGTCATAAAGCAATACAACATAAATTCAGGGACTGGAATACAATACTCTATAAACTGTAGACTGAGAAATAAATAAAGGACAGTGCAAGGGCTGAAGAATAAATAAGCAAGAATTCAGGGGTTGAAACATGAATAAAATAAAGTTGGGATTTTGCAATTTAGCCCCTGCAATTAATCAAATTCCCAATTTGGATCCCTAACCCCTCACCCTCTCTTCCCCTGCTGCCCAGCCGCCTCTGTCGCCGCCTGTCACACTGCCGGTGATGAGCCCGTCGCCAGCTCACCCCTTACACGGTGCCGTTCACGGCAACGCCCCTACCCCAAACACGCACAACACACGCACGCAACACACGCACCCCGCACAGCAGCTCGCAGCGCCACCACCGGTGACGCTGTCGCCCAGCCCTGCGCACGGCGCCGCCGCCTAGGCAGCGCCCCCTCCTTTTTCCCCCTGCAACGCACAACACACGCACACACAACTCAACACACGCACACACATCACAACACTCACACCCAACACACGCACTCACACAACTCAACACATGCACACACATCACAACACTCACACACAACACACGCACTCACACAACACACGCACACACATCACTGCCGGCGGTGCTGCAAGCCTCCTCCACACACGGCGCCGCCGTGAGCCGAGTCGGCGGCAGCAAACAGAGAGCCAGAGAGAGACCGAGGGTTTTGGAAAATGGGGCAGCCTTTCTGGCCGGCCAATAAGCGACGGCGGTGTCCCTCCAACAGCGACGGAAGAACGACGGTGGCTAAGTGGATTTCTGGGAGAGAGATCAAGGAGGTAGAGAGTGAGAGATGATGAGAAAGGATCCTTTTCTCCATCCCATGTTCCAGCGAGAGAGAAGAGAGATAGGGAAAGAAGAGATGAGAGAGAAGAGAGATTGGGGTGAGTTGTCACCCCTAGAAAGGATGAGGTGGCAATGGGTGATGACTCACCCATTTTCCGTACTAAGAAACGAACCGGATTTTGGAGAACCAATTGAGTCGGGATTTGTATTTTCTTGAACCGAGATTTAATTTGACATTGAATTAAATTATTTAGGATATTTTATTATTTGGTTCGAGACTTTATTTTTTGTGTACGGGTTACAATAATTAGATCTCGCATAAAAATTATCAATCGAGACCAACCCCATTAATTAAAACTTGGATATATCAAACCATTTAATAGTATATATAATATACGAATTAATCGATATCTTGGATTATTATTAACGGTTTATTTTATCTTCTTCATCAAATAAAATATTTACAATTAATAATTAACTTTAGATTATCATAATAGTGTATTGAAATATTTTGTACGTAACCCCATTGTAAAAAAAATTGATTTTCCGTCTCAAACCTAAATTACCATAAGATGAATCGAAACTTAATTTCTTGACTTAAATTATTATATTTCTTATGAATTCTAATTATAGATTAATTTTATTTGGGGTGTTACAGTCGAAAACCGAGGCCTGTACGCAGGCACACGAGTCCCATGATCTAAGCCTCCTTCCAAAGGATTTGCACCCCCACGCCCGTGAGAAAGAGCCTCTTAGCATCTTAACCCACCCACCCCCCACCCCACAAGGGGAAAGTAATATAAACTAGTGTAAAACACTAGAAATTTCCTATGTGAGACAATTAAAGTCCCAATGCTTCCAACTTCTTTCCATGGATCCAAACCCCTCACTTTGGCCTCAATTTCTTATTCACCCGTTAGCCATTTTAGGTGAGCTATACACCGAATCGAAGCTCTCTCGGAGGAGAGCTCGTCTCTTCATTTGGATACTCATTTTACGAAATGGGATCCGCCTCAAATCATTACCCCAAAATGGGCAAAAATACACCAATTTTTTCAACATATATAACTTTAAATCCCCAATTTAAGCCCATTTTGAGCTCATTTCTTTCATCGATCTAATGGTCTAGGTGATCCTAATAGAGAGCCACCTTTTTTAATCCCCACCTTTTCCTTTCCCGTGGATTTTTGCACCCAGAGACTATTGGCGAGCCCATATATAGATCTAAGCTCAAATCTATTTCAATGCATGATATGTATATATCTGATCTCTAGATCTTTTTTATGTTGCATAGCTGTCAATTGTGGCTATGAGTGGTTTTGGATATTGTGGTGTTGTTGTTGTGTGTATGGTGTGAGGATGTAAGGCATATGATGAAATCAAAAGTATGCTATGAAATTTATAACAAATCTATGCTCTAAATTTTATGTTACATTAATGTGACAAATATGATAACATTTAGGTGATATTACTTGTACTTTTCTCAGTATAAAAATTTATGTAGTATAGTTGTACATTTATGTTATACTAATTTAACTTTGATATTATACTAGTATAACATTTATATACAAATATCGTAACTATAAATGTTAACATTATTATAACATAAAAATTATATTATTATAACATTAAGATTCAAAAGATACATATCCCTGTAAAGTAGCTTTTGTGACGGTGTTAATTTAGGACAAAGTCTTATTGTTATTAAAACAATCGAAATCTATCTTTTGTTATCGATGTTATTGTTGGAGTTTTTTAGATGTAAAATTGTATAATATATTCGCAGTATTATCACTAGACGTATTGTTGGTAGAATTTGTGAAATACGTTTTTAATTCATCTATTGCTTATTATAATTATTTATAAATATTATATAATTATTATAGAGCACAAAATATAATAAAACAAATATTTCAAGAAAAACAACACTTAAAAAACGTTGCATGAATGTGGTTATTTAGAAAAGACAATGCAAGAAAAGTGTTGCATAAATAATGGGTAGAGAATAAGTAAAGACAACACTAATAAGGGTTGCAAAAATTGTGTTGTCGTTAGGTAATATACAACGCTTTATAATGCATTGCACAATGTGTTGCGAATTAAAAATTTACAATAGAAATGTGCAACGCGTGAAGTGTGTTGTCGTAAAGATCAAAGACAACGCACTTTATGCATTGTCTTAGAGCACCCATTTTTTACAACACTGGTACTGCAACCCATTATTTCAGGCAAAGACAACACACTATATGCGTTGTCGTAGGGCTTTTTTCTTGTAGTGATATAGCATAACATAAAGAAATGTTAACGTAACATATAAAGATTACACGAACATAACGTAAACATTAAGCGGGCGGGACAAGTGTGTGAAGGCGGACATGAGGACGAATACATGGGACGCGTGAAAACCACCCTTAAGTCGGGTTGGCCCAATTACAACGGATTTAGAATTCTTACACCTAATGCAGGGATAATATCAATTTTCGCCGCTAAGTATTGACTTTCCAATTTTAGTCCTGTAACTTCATTTTTTTTTTTTCAATTTTAGTCTGATTTTCGTCAGAGGCTGACGTGGCAACCAGAATCTGCTTATGTGGCCTGAAACCCTAATCCCCAATTTTTTGGGAGTGACGTGGACGAGCGACGTGGCCGCCACATTATTAATAAACTTAATTGAAAATTAAAAAAAATAAAAAAAACTAAAATTAAAGAAACACAAAAACAAAATCAAAATTAATTGAAAATTCTAAAAAAAATCAAAATAAAGAAAATCAAAATCAACCACCACCATCCTCCACCGCCTCCACCGCCACCACCCTCCGCTGCCACCACCATCCACAGTTAGACCAACCTCCACCACCACCGCCGCCACCACCATCCACAGCCAGACCAACCCTCAAAGAAAGAAAACCTGACGGCGGTGCTTTTTCCGGGCAAATCGATACATTGGGCTGGGTAAAGAGGTGTTGGAAAAGGGGGCGCTGATTTCCACTAAGTACTCCCTCATCACGAGCCGCCAGTTCTTGGTCATCTCCAAGTCTTTACCGCCGACTGATGCGGGTCGGGCTGGGGAGTTGCAGGGGCTGGGGGTGGGGGGCTGGGAAGAAGACCCATTCCCGTTTCCTTTTTTTCTTTAATTTTGATATTTTTTTTGAATTTTCAATTAATTTAACTAATGACGTGGCGGCCATGTGGCTCGTCCATCTCACTCCAAAAAAATTGGGGATTAGGGTTTTAGGCCACATCAGCAGATTCCAGCTGCCACGTCAGCCTCCGGCGAAAATCGGACTGAAATTGAAAAAAAAGTGAAGTTGTAGGACTAAAATTGGAAAGTCGATATTTAGCGGAAGAAAATTGGAAATGATCATACTTAGCGGACGAAAATTGATATTATCCCCTAATGCATATAGATAATCTATATTATCTATACTATACATAAAAGGAACACGTTGGTAAAATTTACTAATCTGCCACTTTCAGTCCTAAATTTTTTATATCAATTTAATGATGTGTGAATAATTTCTGTTTATTTTATTTGTCAAGATTTCACTTTGTTTCTAAATTAATAATTTTTAAATTACATGACTTTCTTGATAAGCTATCAAATATATAATAAAAAATAAAAGAAAAACACACACACACAATACTTGATTAATGATAAATTATTATAATAAAAGAGTAAATTTTTAAATAAAAATTATAAACTGTAAACAATTTAAGTTAAAAGTTTTTAAAGTATATGAATATACATAATATACTTTATTATAGAAAAACTTGGTTTTTCAAATTGATATACTCATGTGTATTTTTTGAAAACGTCTTTTTCATTTTAATATAAATTTGTGATAAAATATTTAATAGAAGAAGATTACTAATTTTTAAAATTCATATACTTAATATAAATGTTTAAGCTAATATAAATATTTAAAGTTATATGAAGTTAGAAGTTAATTCAAAAGTATTTTATATTAGAAGTATGTCCTTTGTAATGTGTAATGCAAGAAATACTTTTCCATAAAAGTAAATAATTATAAGTGTTTGATGTTTTTTAATATTACAATATCCATAAAAACTATGTAAATTTAATAAAATTATTTAAATTCATATCTTTTCAATAATCAAATATTATATATATTTATTTCTTATCTTTAAAAAAATAAATTAGCCGCCCATCGCGGGTTGCACTACTAGTTGTGAAAATAAAAAGATCCATCAATCAATGCTCATAAATCAATGTTTTCCAAATGCTGAGTCCAATATAGAATAAAATTATATGTAATATAGCACAATTGAGAATATAGTAGTCTTAAATATAATGTATGCCAAAAATATCTTGGATTCAAAAGAATCAATATTATAATAAATAGTAAAATATTATAATAAATTATTTATTATTGAGTTCGGTCAACTTTAATTCTATTATAGCATGATTTTTAATATTACAGTCATCTAAATTGCCATCGTAAATATTTTTCCTTTCCTTTTTCACTTTTTTTTAGGTAAGTGAATTAATACCAGTGACCATTATAAATTAATTTTTACGACCCAACCAATACTTTCGAAATTTTTCATTAAATCAACAGTGTTATATATATATATATATATATTACTCTTCTTCATTCAATTCAATTAATTCCTCATTATCTCCATTCTATTCAGGAAAAGTGAATTAATATTATATACCATTAACATTAATTTTTCCAACCCAATCATTATATTCGAAAATTTTCATTAAATTTTCTATCTTATATATTACTCTTCTTCCATTCATCTTCCATCGTACGTCTTCATTCTATTCGTAGAGTTGACATCGCAAGAAATAATCTCTTTCAGTAAGTGTTTTCATGTCATAATTCAATTTTCATTAAACTTATTGATATGTTTCCATCTTGCCAGTGGAATCAAAGTAACGAGGGCTTCTGAGCTATTTATATTATTTATTTTAGGTAAAAGAGAAGATTTTATATAGATTTTAATGTACTTCCTTCCAATTTTGTTTTCATTTCAAAATAATAAGAAATTATATGATAAGATTTATGTATAAAAGTTCTTCAAAGATTATTCTACAATTCCTAAGCTCCCTGGATAAATAGTTTGACGAGAAAAAATAAATGTAGAAAATTTATTTCCTGCAATATTTTATATGTTAAAAGTGGCAAAAATACATAAAAGCCTCGCAAATTAAAGCTAGTTTCTAAAGAAAATGATGCACACAAATTAAGATATGTATAAAGTTTTGGCAACTTTATGGTCTCGATTAAATTTATTAAAACACTTGCTTCCAGAATTAATTGTACATACAATTGTTGTTGTTTTTAGATTTATTTAGAATGCATTTTAATAAATTAATTAATGAAGCATAATATATTGTGACAGGATACATATGGCAGATCAGAGACAAAAGTTGGATATCAACTTGAATATGTCTGATGTAAGTGGTGATGAAGAGGAGTATCAAGATCACAATAGGAGACGCTACAACCGTCACACCTTCGATCAGATCCAGAAACTCGAAGAGTAAAGATTGCTAATATTTAATTTTCATTTCATAGTGACATATATTTTTTTAAGTGTGGTTCTCATTATATTTAATTTTACTATCTCATTTTTTATTCTTGTATTTCCTTTTCACTTTTCTTTTTCTTGTTCTTTTTATTTTTTTAATTCTCATGAAATAGGTTTTTCAAACACAATCCCCATCCAAGCAAGATGCAGAGGAATGAACTTAGCCGAGAACTGGAGTTGGAGCCTCACCAGATAAAGTTTTGGTTCCAGAACAAGAGGACGAATATGAAAGTAAGAAATTAATGTTCATCTCTTTCTTTGAATATTATAATTAGGAGAAATTAATATTTGTGCCTTATGATCTTGAAGTATTGATACAAATATTCTGAAAGTTGCATCTTTTTAGAAATGCATATTATATTATAAAATTTTTACAAATAAATGACCCGCTACTATAGGTAAATGTTGATGTGGTGATCATGTGATGAGTTTTTTTTTTTTTTTTTCCTTTAGCACTAGCAGTGTACCGTGTGATGTGTGGTTTGTCATATAAAATTTTTAATTTAAGAATTTTAATAATATAATGTGATAATATTATCTTAACTCATATATATATATATATATTAATAAGAATTTAAATATTTTTTCTTTAATTTATCACATTTTAATTAACATTATAATTGCAAACAGTAATATATATATATATATATATATATGTTAAAATTGAAATATAAAATCCATACTTGAAATATGAGATTATTAAATAAACATCAATTTTGTACATTCATTAATATTGTAAGTTAAAATAGAAATAAAATTAAATTTAGCAGTGAGAAACGTTTAATGTGTCATAGATGTTAAGCGGTAATTGATATTTTAAAATATTTTAACTCGCAATAATATGTTATTCATGTAAAAACAAATTCTATATATGTCAATTATATAGTAAAAACAAATTCCTTAATAATGATTTCTTATTTAATTTGCATTGGATATACATTCGTTCACTCCGACCTCACTATTTATCAAAATTATGAATACAATATAAAAAGAATAATTAAAATTTAAATCTGAAAAATGGTAAATTTGATATTAATATATTAAAACAAAATTCAAAATGAAAAAAAACCATTTAAATTTAACAATTATGATCTTTATAGAATAGAGAAAAAAGGAAAAAAAAAAAAACACTAACCAAACCGTATCCTCCCATAGGACATTGCCCAACCTAGCTAGAGGACCCAGAAATTCTTGAAAGTTTTTTTTTTAAAAATTATTATAACAATTCTCTTTCCATTTCTAGTATGTCAATTTGAGAAGTAAAATTAATTATGACTATTTTTATTTTTATTGAAAATCTTTTATATATATATATATATATATATAGACACACACTAGTGTAAGTCCCATGCAATTCACGGACATATAAATTTTACTATATATATATTATGATATGAAAATTTTAAACACGAAAGTTAATAATTTTCTTGGAATATTTCCGATCTAATTTATTGCTCATGTAATGCATGATCAAAAATATTATATATTTCGATTTTAATATGAAAATGACAAAATATGTTTTATTTATTAGTTACTACGACTTTACTTTGATTTTGATGAGTAGTATTTTACGTAGTAACTTCTAGTTTTTCCTCCCTTCATTTCTCTTCATTGCATATGAATATAGAAGAGTTTTATAAGTAAAAAATTTAGAAGTTTATGGCCTGGGTATCGATGCATGGGTATCGATGATTTTGGAATGTATAAAAATCAGTTCCTCTATAATATTTCAATCTCATTTGTATGGTTGTAGAAGGTGGAA
This sequence comes from Scutellaria baicalensis, assembly GCA_005771605.1. Lineage (NCBI taxonomy): Eukaryota > Viridiplantae > Streptophyta > Magnoliopsida > Lamiales > Lamiaceae > Scutellaria > Scutellaria baicalensis. Next base: position 26,720,360 of record CM016721.1, read on the forward strand.
ATCGCTAGGTGGGAGTTTTCCAAGCACTTAGCGACTAGCCTAGGTGCTGACTAGTCACTTCAGTTATTTTCATTTTTTTTATTACTTTAGTTGTTTTAACCAAATTAGCACAGAAAGTTGATACATTAAAAATTGGAAGTATTTAATACCAATAGGTGAGGAAAAAAAAATGCATCAAACCGATCACTTGCTGTAGGCACATGCATTATTTGCAGCATATGAGATATTTTTACAGCGTGACATTATTTAAGTTTTACAACATATGAGATATATTTTTAAAAATCATGCAACTGACCTGACATTTTCTATTGGATTTAATTGTCAGTTGTCCATTCCTTTATTTAATTAATTATTCTTTTGGGAGAAAATAAACTAATTAATTATTGTGATGTTCAATCATAGATATTATTTAGAGTGAGTTTTAATTACATGAACTAATTTTGTTTATTTATAGTCAAAGTATGAGCGGCAAGAAAACATGGAGCTGAGATTTGAGAATGATAATTTGAAAGAAGAGAATCAGAAATTAAAAGAAGTAATACAGACTTCAAATTGCCCCTCTTGTGGCACTGAACTTGTCTTTGATGATCATTTCTCCTGTACTGAGGACTTCTATTTGAAGATGGAGAACTATCGACTCACGCAAGAGGTAATCTATTAGTATTCCCTTCATTATTCGATTTTTTTCCGAATGTAAAACGTAATTGGTTTGGATCATTTACTGTATTTGATGTTTCATCACGTGTGTGCTTCATTATGTTTAATCTATGTCACATGTACATTAGTTTGTCGTTTGATATTACATGTAGTGCGGAGGAAATTGCAAAGTAAACACCATCTTTTGGCCATTCACTAATGGACACAAATTTTATAGATTTCACATTAAGATATTAACTGTTCACTTTGGGTAATTTTAGAACAAAAAACCTGAAATTAGGAGTTTTGGGTCTAATGGTATACGATTTGAGCCATTTGCTGATGTGATTAATTTGACTTGAACCCCGTATATGAGATCTGGTTAGAAATTCGTGATTTCGGGTTTTTTTTCCCGCTCAAATCAAAACGTTAATGTCTTTCTTCATTGATTAATGTTCTAAAAATAGTGTCCTAAATTTACAATTTTTCATGTGGTTTGTGATATATATATATATTGATTTTGAAATAAAATGTTGAACATAGAATGTTATGGAGGATTTCCTTTAAAATTTGATGCATGCACTTAAATTTTAAACAACAACTTCCTTGGAGAATTTTAATTGACAGAAATTAATGGAATTCGATACGTATCAATCGATGGATTTTGGAAATATTAGAGATCATAAAATATGAGATTTTGATTCGAAATTTAATAAGAATGATATATACTAATCCTTTTTCTTCGCTTTTGGATGTAGATCGATCGCATATCAGCCATAGCAGCCAAGTTGTTTGGGAAGGCTGTTACAAAGCATTGAGAAACTTGAATGAGTTTAGTCCCCAATGAATTAATCAAACATGTGTACTATGAATTTTCTAATTATTTCTTCCCTTTTGAATTATTACTATGATTATTCTTATTTGTTGTTGTTGTTTTTTTTTTTTTTGAATTATGGGTGTTTTATTCATATGATGATTTTCGAAACAATAAGTTATGTTGGATTATCGATTCATGTATGTTTCATGACTTTTGTTTTGTATTGATATTTATAGAACGAATATATAGAACCTGTACCGCCTGCACACACAACAAAACTAATTAGGTTCACAGAAACTTTTATGCATCGGTTGCACGGATCTCAGATCCATGCAACCGGGTCGACTCGTCCACGCGCCCCAAATATGCGTTCCCATGCACGTCCCATGCGCCCTCACACACTCCCAAGCGCTTGGGTGGATGCGCTCAAATCCACTCAAATTCGCTCGTTAAGGATACCTTTAGATTATGTTAAAAATACATTTAGGTTATATTAAGGATACCTTTGAAATCCTGATTCCAGGTTACATACCACATTATGTTAAGGATGCCTTTAGGTGATGTTAAGGATACCTTTAGGTGATGTTAACAATAACTTTGAAATTCTGATTCCAGGTTACATACCACGTTATGTTAAAGATACCTTTAGATGATGTTAAGGATACCTTTAGGTGATGTTAACAATACATTTAAAATCCTTATTCCAAGTTATATACATTTACTTTATGTTAAGGATACCTTTAAGTGATGTTAGGGATACCTTTATGTGATGTTAACAATACATTTGAAATCCTGATTTGATACCCTTATAATTCACTTAAGATCACATACCTTTACGTTATATTAAGGATACATTTAGGTTATGTTAGAGATACTTTTATGTTATATTAGAGATACTTTTGTGTACAAAATGTGTAACAATTATGTTATGGATAAGGTATCTCTAACATAACATAACGATATCTCTAACATAACCTAAATGTATGTCTAACATAATTTGGACATAAAGATATCCTTAACATAACCAAAAGGTATGTCTAACGTAACGTAAAAGTATTCTTAACATCAACTAAAGGTTATGACCAAAATTTTGAGAAGTAGCGCGAAAAAAAAAAAAAAAGGAAAAGCGGGTCGGGTAGCCGGATCCAACCCAGTTGCAAGGATCTAAGATTCATGCAACCGATGCACATGAGAATTACTCTTAAAAGAATAAACTCAGTTGACTTGAAGTCAAACTTGAGCTTCGAGTTTTAAAATCAAGTTTGAGCTCGAGCCTTGCAGCACTCGACTCAACTCGACTAGTTACCCTACACGAAGTTATCAACCTAAGATGCTCTCCCCAAGCAATCAAATTTAGTTTTGATTTGATGAATCTCTCCTCATTTTCTATCTATTATTTTTACCCAAAGGTTTCTTCAATCCTGGGAGTCCTACATTTCCTTAGAGTTCAATCAAAATATAGATATGGTACACCCAAATGTCTCACATTGAAACTCATAATATGGAATGAAGCTTGATTTGTCTCGACTCCGATCCTTCACTTTTCCGATGCCGTTCGAAATTCTCCGACGCCAAACTGGAATTCTCCGACGATGATTGGGATTCTCCGATTAAGAAAATCTGCAAAACAAAGAACACCGGGGGTTTTTCCCGGTGAAGGGACTCCGACGCTCAAGTCAGTAATCTCACAAAAGTGTTGCTCTCGATTTTGAATGCTTAGTATAGGAATTAGGATTGTGATTGTGTGTGCAAATTAGAAAAACAAAGGATATATATATACTCCCTGAGAGAAACGTGATTTCCTAGGAGTGGGATGTGGCAGTTGAGATTTTCTCCTGAAAACCTGGGAAGTGGCGAGATTCTCGCAATCGTGGGAGTTATCTCAAATTTGAATTAGTTCGCTCGTATTAGCTCGGCGTCCCACATATCAGTTCGACATTACGGGTTACGAGCTGGATCAGTTCGATTGACATGCCAGATATATTTGTTCGCCAGAACGAACTCATTATTTCCTAATTTGTTCGCGTCGATCGTCCTTCAACTCCGGGTCGGGTTTTCGAGGTAGTTTGAATGTGGTCAGTTCGACCACATCAGTACTCCCCCCTTTCAGAGTGTGAACTGTAATCGCACAGTTCGAGCTGTTGTCAATCTATGAAGCTTCTTCAAGAAGCATCATGTCCCATCCATCATTCGTCTGCGACGTTTCCTCCATCCCGAGGCGCCCTTTCGTCGTTGCCGTTCGATCGAACTATATCTGACGGCTAAGATCGCATTTGTCAGTACGTGAATCCCTAGGCGCCGATTGATTTTAACCGTCAGATCGAACTGAATCCTACGGATAAGATCAAAGCTGTTATCTCCGTTGGATCAAACTGCATCTAACGGGCGAGATTATCTCCGTCCTTTTAAACGCGTCTTTTCGTATCCACCGTTGGATCGAACTGTATCCAACGGTCGGATATGCGACGTTTCGCCTTCACCGTTGGATCGAACTGCTCCAGACGGCTGAGATCTTGTGACTTTTCAGTTTTCCCCCCAAAATCAAGGATTTTCGCCTATATATACCCCTTTCTCATTTTTGCAAAACCTCTTCTGCAAAAACTCACTTCTTTCCTTAAGCAAGAATACTCCTCTTTGAGATTTTCCAAGTTCAAACACAAAAAACCCAGGTACTCTTCCTTCTCTTCTTCTTTCGTATTCTTCTTCAAAATGACTTCTTCTCCTTTCTTGATCCATCTGAGGGATGAGAGTGAATCTGAGGAAGGTTTTGAGGAATTTCCCTTGCGAACTGCCTCAGATTCGCCCATCCCGACGGCTTCCTCTTCTGGTCGTCAAATCCTTTCCTCCTCTTCCCCTCCTAAGCGATCTCGCAAAAAATCTATTCAAGATGTTTTCTCCGCTACCAAAGCCACTCCTACACACACTATACTCCTTAGCTCGCTTATTACAGCGGCGGGCTATTCCATTGTTATTCCCGGCCCCGATGATCGTCCTCATCGGGCTCCCCCCGGGTGCTACACGTGGTTTCTAAGACACGTGTCCGTAGGTTTGATCCCTCCCGTCCATCCTTTTATTCTCGAGGTCGGTTCGGCCTTTGGGGTGTGCCCTAACCAGTTGCACCCGAACTCCATAAGCTACATCGTAGCATTTTATATGGTGTGCAAATGGATGGGGGTTGAACCGACTTCCGAACAGTTTCGTTCTTGTTTCGTGCTCAAGCACACCAATCCTTTCCGCTTCTATTTGAGCCCTAGAAGCGGACAAAAACGAGCTCTCTTTTTGTCCCCAGGAGATGAAAAAATCAGCTCCTGGGAAAAATACTATTTTTTTGTTCGTGTTCCTAACAATAACACCTTCCGATCTCACCCCTGGGTTGAGAGTTCGAGCCTCAATGAGCCCGCTCCCGCAAGGGAGTTCGAACTTGGGGCTTTAGCTCGGCTGTTTCGGGAAGGGATGTTCGACATTGTTCGCATGAGTTCATGCGAACCCTTGTTGGCCTTCTGGGGGTTTTATCCGAACACTCCAATTTCACGCCAGTTCGACTTAGGTTGCTAATTTAATTATATATATATATATATATTTTTATTATACTAACAGTTCGCGTTTTATGTCACAGATCGAGAGATGAATAACTTTTTCGTTCTCAAGTCCGGAGGCAAGGCTGCCTTCTCTCCAGCAGATGATGCGGTGAACAGCCGCCAAGCGGCAGCCTTCCGTGAGAAAGAAGAGAGAAGATTAGGCGAACTAGCGCCAAAAGCTAGCCTGAACGTGGCCGAGGCTTCTCCTGTTCGTCCTGTCACCGAGGCTGCCTCTGACCCAGTCGAAGATGCTCCTCTTCGACGGAAGAAAAAGGCGCCTTCGAGCTCGCAAAAGAAGGCACCCGCCAAAAAACCGCGAACTGAGGAGGGCGCCTCGAAAGAGGTGGTGCGAACTGCAGAGGAGTCCGAGCAGGTTCGAGCCTTGGTCAAATCGGGCAAGGCAGTGGCCAAGGGGAAGGAGAAAGGGGAGGAAGACGTTGAGAGGAAGGAGCTCGAGGAGGACCTTTCTCTACTTGTCAGTCTGGCCAAGCGTTTTGAGGCCAGGGGTGAGAGAGCTTTTAAGCGACGGGACAGGTTGAGGAGCACTCTTCAGGAGAAGCACACCTTGGAGAGCGATCTGAGCGAGCATGCTAGCAAGGTTGAAAACCTAACTGTTCAGCTGGAAGAGAGAGAGCTGGAATTAGCTGTAGCTCGCTCCGAGGTGGCAAAGAAGGAAGAGCTCCTACTAGCTAAGGAGCAGTTCGCCGTGGAGCAGCAAACCGCCATCTCAAATGCGCGAGCTGAAAACGAAAATCTGCGGGAGAAGCTGGAAGAGGCCGAAAGGTCCCGAGCTGAATTTGGAGAAGTCATGTATAAAAATGGCTTCTACCAGTTCGCTCGAAGCCCCGAGATGAAGCTGCTGGCGGAAGAGTTCCGAGAAAGGCTCGTCTTCCGCCTTTGGGACTCCCTTCTATTCCTGTCCAAGGCGGCTCCGATGGCTGTGACTTACTTTGAAGAGGCAGTTCGACTCTGCCAGGAGCGAGCCGGGGAGGCTGTTCAGTTCGATGTGAACGAGCTAGCCCAGGAGGTGATGCGGACTCACTCCGTTCCACCTGGTTGGCGTGGCGACCCGAACGGCGACATAAACACCGAACAATGGTGGTCGGGTTGTCTTGAGGAGGCACTCAAGGAAGTCCTTCCGGACAATCAGCTCGACCTCCCTGGCCCGAGTTCATCGTTTCCTGCGGCAGTTGAAAATCCTCGCAGTCCAACTCCTCCTCTTCCTGAAGAAACGTTCGAGCTCCTTGAACCAATTGATGCCCAGCTGACTCCTTCTCCTGATCATAATTAGATTTTTTCTACTTGTACTTTTTTCTTTACTCGTTGTAATTGTTTTGTAATGAATCAACTTTTTTCTTATCGAATACAGTTCGCCTATCTTCATGTTTTCTTAGTTTATTCAATTACGAACATTCGAATGAATCAAATACTTAATCAAATACTTACTTAGTGAATCTTGAAAGAGTTCCCTTTACTTCGCTCAATCCTTAAGTTCGATAGAACTCTTTAATTTGCGTTCAGTAGAACTTCCTCGCTTTACTTTGTCTAGTCATCAAGTTCAATGGAACTTCTTCCATTTGCGACAAACATTGAGTTCGCTTAATCAGTAAGTTCTGAGGGAACTTCTTCAGTATGCTTGATTCATGAGTCCCGAGGGAACTTTAACATGCTTAATCATTAAGTTCCGAAGGAACTTCTCGTACTTAATCATTGAGTTCCGAGGGAACTACTTCGCGCTTCATCGTTGAGTTCCGAGGGAACTGCTTCGTGCTTAATCGTTGAGTTCCGAGGGAACTGCTTCGTGCTTAATCGTTGAGTTCCGAGGGAACTGCTTCGTGCTTAATCGTTGAGTTCCGAGGGAACTGTGAGTTCGTAATCGTTGAGTTCCGAGGGAACTGTGAGTTCGTAATCGTTGAGTTCCGAGGGAACTGTGAGTTCGTAATTGTTGAGTTCCAAGGGAACTGTGAGTTCGTTCCACAATATGATTGTGTTTGTAAGAGTTAAGCAAAATCAACATAAAAAGACTCGAAGATGTAACGTGGTTCGGTCAAATCGACCTACGTCCACGGAGCAGAAAAATATCTATTATTCATAAAAACAACAACTTGAAAAAATAAAAAACAACATACTGGGGTTTGAGATTTCAAGTGTAAAATTTCTTCAAGTGGTTGATGTGCCAAGGTCTTGGCAGTTCCTTTCCATGTTCATCGGCGAGCTCGTATGATCCACCTGGTAAGACTTTTGTAACAGTGTATGGTCCTTCCCAAATGGCATCAAGTTTTCCAATCTCCAACAAGGCATCCGATTGCCTTAGAACCAAATCCCCTACTTGAAATTCTCTTTTTCGAACTTTTCTGTTGAAAGCTGCTTGAATACGCCTCTTGTATAACTCATGGCGAACTCTGGCTTCATCTCGAATTTCCTCCAGAAATAACAAATCTGTTCGAATTAATTCTTCATTCTGCTGTGGATCAAAATTAGTGATTCGTAGAGCTTCTCCCTGAATTTCAGCTGGGACTACCGCTTCCATGCCAAATGCCAAACTGAAAGGAGTTTCTCCCGTAGTCGATCTAGGTGAAGTTCGATATGCCCATAAAACGGATGGCAGTTCGTCCACCCAGTTCGACTTCTCAAATTCCAGCCGTTTTTTGATTCCATCCAGAATTATTCGATTAACCACTTCGACTTGTCCATTCGCTTGAGGATGAGCTACTGGGGTAAACACTTGTAAAATTTTCATCTCTTTACACCATCCTGTAATCTTTTTGCCTCTGAATTGGGCTCCGTTATCTGACACTAAAATTATGGGTAAGCCGAATCTGCAACAAATACTCTTCCATATAAAGTGGATCATATCTGGTTCGGCGATCTTAACCAAAGGTTCGGCTTCAACCCACTTAGTGAAGTAATCCATAGCCACTACCAAGAATTGCTTATTTCCTCTGGTTTTAACAAGTGGACCAACTATATCAATTCCCCATCTGGCAAAAGGGCAAGGCGAACATACCGTAAGCATATCTGTTGCTGGCGTGCGAATTCGCCAACCATGTTTCTGACAGGCATTGCATTTCCGAACTAGTTCTTCGGCGTCATTCTTCATCGTTGGCCAGTAGAAACCAGCTCGTGCGACCTTGCGAGCCAATGCTCGAGCCCCCGCATGTTCGGCACATCCTCCTTCGTGCGCTTCCTTTAAAACCTTAAGCCCCTCCTCTTTGGATAAACATCTGGCATCTGTTGGTAGGAAAGTTTTTCGATACAACGCCCCATCTAACATGTAGTAGAACCGAGCTTGTTTTTCCAATTTCTCGAGATCTTTTGCTAATCCATCTCTGATTCCTCCTAGAAATTTCAAGAAAGGAGTTCTCCAGTCTTGTTCGGCCAAGTCAATATTCAGCACTTCATTTTCCTTTCCTACCCCCATGACTGTAATACTTCTCTTCGAACAGTCCTGCAGCGAACTCCCTATTTTAGCAAGATAATCTGCCCTCTGATTTTCACTCCGAGGTATTTGCTCGATCTGTAGTTTTTCAAATCGTTTCTCCATTTCTCGTATTTGTTGTACATAAGAAATCATACGATCTTCTTTAACTTCACATTGGTTTTTGAGTTGTTGTGTAACCAATTGTGAGTCCGACTTAACTGTCAGATCACGAGCTCCAGCCTGCTCGGCTATTTTCAAACCCTGCAAAAAAGCTTCATATTCTGCTTCATTGTTAGATGCCTTAAATTGAAATTTTATGGCGAACTCTAACTCATCTTTCTCGGGGCTAATCAGCAATATCCCTGCTCCTGCGCCCTGGCGGGACGAGGACCCATCGACAAAAACTTCCCATTCTTTCTTATCCTGTAGCCTGGTTGTTTCCTGAATGAAATCAGCCAAGGCTTGACCTTTTATAGCAGTTCGTGGTTCATACTTCAAATCGAACTGTCCCAGCTCGATCGCCCACTTGACTAATCTCCCGGATGCATCCGGTTTGCCCAACACTATACTCAGCGGATGGTTCGTTCGCACAGTGATCTCATAACCCAAAAAATATGGCCTCAGTCTCCTGGCCGTGGTGACTAAGGCATAAGCAACCTTTTCTACTTCAGTATAGCGAACTTCTGCCCCATGCAGAACTTTACTAACAAAGTACACGGGGAATTGATCCCTTCTTTCCTCTCGAACAAGAACCGAACTGACTGATTCTTCTCCGACTGCCAAGTAAACAACCATCATACTTCCCTTCACAGGCTGTTTTAATAAAGGGAGTGTGAGGAGAAATGCTTTCAATTCTTCGAACGCTTTCTGGCATTCGTCATCCCAACTAAACCGACCACTCTTCCTTAGAATTTTGAAAAAAGGCAAACCCCTGTCCGCCAACCTGGATATAAACCTACTTAAGGCAACAATGCGGCCTGTTAGTGTCTGCACTTCTTTAATGGTTCGAGGAGGCGTCATTTCTTGTATAGCTCGAACTTTGCTGGGGTTTACCTCGATCCCTCTGTTCGTCACCATATACCCCAAAAATTTTCCTGCTCGCACACCGAACGAACACTTGGCTGGATTCAATCGCATCCCATGTTTTCGGATTGTGGCCATCGTTTCCCTCAAGTCATCTGCATGGGTGTTCGCCTGTATGCTCTTTACTAGCATATCATCAACATATGCTTTCATATTGCGGCCCAGTTGGTGTTTAAACACTTCGTTCACCATTCGTTGGTAGGTAGCTCCTGCATTTTTCAGTCCGAATGGCATAACAGTATAGCAATATGTACCTGATGATGTGATAAAGGCCACATTGGGTTTATCCTCTGGGTGTAACATGATTTGATGGTATCCTTGGGCTGCATCCATCATGCTCAATAGTTCGCATCCGGCAGTAGAATCCACCAGTTTGTCGATCCGCGGAAGAGGATAATGGTCTTTGGGGCATGCTTTATTCAAATCTCGGAAGTCGATACACATCCGCCACTTATTTCCTGGCTTCGGGACTAACACAACGTTTGCCAACCATCGAGGATACTGGATCTCCTCAATGTGTCCAATTTCGAGCAACTTCTCAATCTCTTCCTTGATGATTTTATTCTGTTGTTCCCCGAAATGCCTTAGCTTCTGCTTAACTGGTCGAACATCAGGCTTGATATTCAGCTTATGAATAACTACTTCCGGGTTTATACCCTTCAAATCTTCCGGTTTCCAGGTGAACAAATCCACATTGTCTTTAAGAGCAGCCACAATTTCCCCTTTGGTTCGTTCTGACAATTGACTTCCGAGACGAACTGAATGTCCAGGTAGCTCCGGGATCAACTCCACACTCATTAATTCACCTTCTGCGAACTCTACTGTGCTTGTATTACCATCTTTTTTCAGACTTTTATCCCTTCCGCGATCACTATCGTCTCTCTGTTCGCTATGGCGCTTGCGAGATTCGGATTGTCGAACTGCAGCGACATAACAACGCCGAGCAGTTTGTTGATCGCCATGAACAACTCCAACCCCAACTATTCTCCCTTCCTCATTCTCAACTGGAAACTTCATCATCAAATGGGCAGGTGAGATAACGGCAGCATACGAACTCAAGGAAGGTCGACCCAAAATCACGTTATATTGAGAAGGCGCATCCACTATAAGGAAGGTCGTCGTTTTGTTCTGCATCCACTCTTCGTCTCCTAAGACCATAGGCAATTGAATTTTGCCATACACCGTTACGGACTCCCCTGCAAAACCATAAAGTGAAGTTTCTACAGGCTTTACCTCTACCGTAGATCTCATCTTTCTGAAACAGTCCATGAACATGATGTCCACCGAACTGCCAGTATCCACAAATACCCGTTCAACGTTAAAACCCCCTATCTCCGCAACGATCACCATAGCATCAAACTGAGGGCTCTGAATAGCAACTCGATCGCGAACTCCGAACTCAATTGCAACCTCTTCGAAAATAGAATGAACTGTATTCTGTTCGTGCTTAACAGAGTTGAGTCTCGCCTTACGAGCTCTATTAGAATCTCCATCTGTCGGCCCACCCATGATCATGTGAATAGTAGGCCTTTCTTCTTGTTCGGGTCTAGCTCGCGCCGGGGGTGGTGGTGGTGGAGGTAATTCCTGTTGTTCCTGCCTTCTATCTTGTCTGGGCTCTCTTCGATCATTCCGATGCTCGCGGTTTGATCGGTTCTGACGAACAAAACGGGCTAACTTGTTCTCCCTGATTAGCCTCTCCAGTTCATCTCGCAAATGTAAACATTCATCAGTTCCATGCCCATATTCATTATGAAATCGACACAATTTACCGTTGCCGAAGGTGGCTGGTTTCTTCGGATTAGGACTCCAGGTCGACGGCCACTTCAACTGGGGCAAGTTCCATATCTCCATTAATACCTGTCCAGGGGGCATAGTCATGGGCGTATACTGTTCGTACCTCCGCCCTGTCTTATTTTCCCTTAAAGGGGGTGGAGCAAATCTTGCTCGTTGCTCGCCCCCATCTCTTCTCCTGGCTGTTTCATTATCATGTTGCGTTCGGCTCAGACGACTTGAAGTTTCTCCTTTCTTCATTCGAACTGCCTCCTCCAAGTTGATGTACTTGGTAGACCTCTGTAACAGTTCGTCAAAATTGTTGGGGGTCTTCTTAACCAGTGAAGTATGGAGATCCCCTTCTTTCAACCCTTGGATGAAAGCACTTACAACTAAATCGTCTGAAGCCTCAGGAGCTTCTAAAGTAGCAGCAGTAAACCTTTTAACATAGTTCCGTAGGGTTTCATCCGCTTTCTACCTCACACCGAACAACGTCTAGGTAGATCGTCTCTGCTTTCTAGAACTGGCGAACTGATGTAAAAACAACTCTGATAGTTGTTCGAAATTATGAATCGTCCCATCATTCAGCTGACTGAACCATGTCTGAGCAGCCTTGGTAAGGGTAGTGGCGAACACCCTACACTTAATACCATCGGAGTACCGATGCAGTAGAGCAGTATTATCGAATCGACATAGATGATCCCATGGATCCGAAGCACCATCATATTCGAAATTCACCGGTCGAAAAGAAGCGGGCAACTCGTCTTCCATCACCTCTTCAGAGAAAGGGTTACCTCTGGAACTCCGAGGAATACGTCGAACAGTTCGCTGAACTTCCCGTAGCTCCTTTCGTAAACCATCTACTCTCTCAGATAGTTCGTCATGTCCTCTTTTTTGGCCACGAGGGTGACCAGATTGGCTTTCCTGTTCATCCATCCGAGATCTGTCGCCCTCTTGTTCCCTTCCAACAGGTATGTCAGTGTTATCCTGTTGTGAATCCACCTTCTGCTTGCCCAAGGCTTTTTGAACAGCAGTCTCTATTAAAGCCGAGAGTTCCTCCGGCGTCAATGTGACAGTGCCGGGAGGATTTGCCGGCGCGAAATTCCGATCCTCGTTTTGTTGCACGGACGGTGCTCCTTCATCCAACCTTCTTCTTGATCCTCTGGTATTCACCATTTTTGTAATCTTCTACGTCTTAAATGCTCAAAGTTCAAAAAATCTTTCCCACAGACGGCGCCAATTGATTTGTCTCGACTCCGATCCTTCACTTTTCCGATGCCGTTCGAAATTCTCCGACGCCAAACTGGAATTCTCCGACGATGATTGGGATTCTCCGATTAAGAAAATCTGCAAAACAAAGAACACCGGGGGTTTTTCCCGGTGAAGGGACTCCGACGCTCAAGTCAGTAATCTCACAAAAGTGTTGCTCTCGATTTTGAATGCTTAGTATAGGAATTAGGATTGTGATTGTGTGTGCAAATTAGAAAAACAAAGGATATATATATACTCCCTGAGAGAAACGTGATTTCCTAGGAGTGGGATGTGGCAGTTGAGATTTTCTCCTAAAAACCTGGGAAGTGGCGAGATTCTCGCAATCGTGGGAGTTATCTCAAATTTGAATTAGTTCGCTCGTATTAGCTCGGCGTCCCACATATCAGTTCGACATTACGGGTTACGAGCTGGATCAGTTCGATTGACATGCCAGATATATTTGTTCGCCAGAACGAACTCATTATTTCCTAATTTGTTCGCGTTGATCGTCCTTCAACTCCGGGTCGGGTTTTCGAGGTAGTTTGAATGTGGTCAGTTCGACCACATCAAAGCTAGTTATATATATATATATATATATATATATATATATATATATATATTCTTTTTGCTTGAAGGTTAGATTTTTGTTAATCTCAAGCGGTACAGAAGTTCAAAGGGGAGGGGAGTGAATGAACCTCTATAAATTTTTTACGTTATTTATTTTTCTGCTGCTAGCTATATATTATTCAAACTTGCAGCACATATGTATGTTCTGCTTGCAACACTATTGACAATGCAACAAGTAAACACTTTTAGAGTATAACGCAGTGGAATGATAGATAAAGTTTCAACATGCAATTTAAACCTTTAACTATAGAGTTAGAAGGTTAACATGTAAAGTACATAAAGATAAGCATGCAATAAGCCATGATAAGTGCAGCATAAGTATTGGTCCCAAGTGGTATAGAGTTTCGAGAAGGGAGGGGGGGGGGGTTGTGAATGAACCTCTACCATTTTTTCGTTTTTGACTATATCAAATGGTTCTGCTTCAAGTTATCAATACTTGTAGCAAACTCGCTCCAGTATGTGTTCTGCTTGCAACAATGATCAGATGCAACAACAAAACACTTAAGAGTTTTTGCATAGTGGAATAGGTGGTGATAGAGTTTCAACATACAAGGTAACCTTTTAACTACTGAGTTAGAAGGTTACAACACATGTAATCACAAAACATAAACCCAACTTATAGCATACATCAACTTAAGAAATCCTTTTTTTACACTTTTTATAGATTGTTTTAGGAGTCTCTTGGCAGAGAAAGTTCCTGCTAAATTGTATTCACTCTTGTTGAAGAGTAAGGAGTCTTGTGTGGGTTGTTTTGTTTTGGTCACTGTAGTAACCTATGTGGGAGACTGCTAGTCTTGTTAGGGTGTGATTGTATTAGTTGAGTCTTTGTAAACCAATCAACCTTTAACAAAGTTCGTCCTGAGAATAGGAGTAGAATGGACGTGGAGGTACTCCACCCTCGAACCACTATAAACCGTTCTGTTTTTAATAGCTTACTGCTCTGTTTTCATTGCATATCTATCTTATGTTAGACATATCTATATCTTATCTAACATAACATAAAAGTATCCCTACATAACCTAAAGGTATGTCTAACGTAATGTAAAAGTATGAAATTTGGGCATAAAAGTATCCTTAACATAACTAAAAGGTATGTCTAACGTAACGTAAATGTATTCTTAACATCAACTAAAGGTTATGACCAAAATTTTGAGAAGTAGCGCAAAAATAAAAGAAAAGCGGGTCGGGTATAGCCCGGATCCGACCTGGTTGCATGGATCTAAGATCAATGCAACTAATGTACAGGAGAATTACTTAATTAGGTTTATTTGTATGGACTTTTTGAACTAAGATTAATATATATATATATATATATATATAATATAAATTGCAGATAAATTTTGATTTTTTTTGATCCATTTAGGAAAAAAAAAACAATCTTTACAAAATTTGCACAATCGTATAATTGTACTTTCTACAAACTCAGCACTATTGTACTCTCTACAAAATTTGCACAATTCTATTATTTGGTAAAATGTGCATGAATCAATTATTGTAAATGCAATACTCTCTCTCTCTCTCTCTCTCTATATATATATATATATATATATATCTAGTGAAAAATATATTATCTATAATAGTAAAAATAAGATTTTAAAATAAAATAATAATATAGTTTCATGAGATCGTATATATATATATATATATACATTATTAATCATAATAACATTATACATATAGTATTTCGTTAATAATTAATTTTATTAATAACAATCTATAGTCACCTTTTGCTTATCTACATAGTAATAATCCTTATAGTAATAACTTATTTACTTAATAAGAATATAAAAAATAAAAAAGAACACTTAATATGAGTATTTAATGTTGAAGCAATGTATTATTATTATTATTATTATTATTATTATTATTATTATTATTATTATTATTATTATTATTTGTTTTTTTGTTGTTGTTCTTCTTCTTCTTATTATTATTATTATTATTATTATTATTATTATTATGAACAACAACTACGTACTATATGTCTAGTGTTATTAAGATTCGTAATCTGTATCTTTATCTGTATAAAAGAAAGACTAAGCGTGCCACATGACACTCATCCAACGTGAACAAGTTATATATATATATATATATATATATATATATATATATAATAAATTGTCGTATAAATCTACATGCCTTTTAAATATATTATATAGGTAAGTAAAAAGTTTATAATATTTAAAGAACTCACTGGTAATTCTTTTATTACAAACTATAACATATTTGCCATGTCATAATGAACCAAATCTTTTTAATTTGATGATCTATCATTTTATACATGTAAACATTTTTCAATATTTTACACAGGGAAATGTATTGGCTACAAAACATACATATTGATTGGACATCCTTAAATATATTACAATCAAGTTAATCATATTATGTAATTTGCATATTAAATACTTTTACTAATTTTTTTCTTTTCCTTAGAAATAATGTCTTATTAATATAGATATTACTTTATACAAATCATTAAATATTTTGCTTGCGTAAACAAGCCAATATATATATATATATATATATATATATATATATTGCCATATTTATGATATAATATGATAAACATGTAAATCATAAAAACATTTCTAAAGTATAAATATTTGTAAATGTTTACAAATATTTATTCAAACCCATTAATTAGAAATTATTTATTTCAACCGTTAAAGAATTTATTTAAAATAAATTATATTGTAGTTCATATTATTTAGATGAAAGATATAAAAAAAAATCATAAATATTTTCTCCAATTGTTTAGTGTTTTATTTTACTAAATTCAATCTATTTAAGCAGTGTAATACACGGTCTTAAGACAAGAAATAAATGTCATTAAGAGAATTCCAAGAAAAACTTGAACCATATTGTACACGAATTTCTCCCATGTATTTACATGTGTAGGAAAGAATGCTTTAGCAATCTGTGCCGTGGTCTAGCTTTCCAATAAGACATCATAAGTACGTAAATCAACATGAACTTTCTATAAATTCGAAAAGCTTCCACCTATCGCCTAATTTGTGTTTACTAAACATTAATCAATGTATCATGTTGTTGTAGGTCCATCCATACTGCTCGAAACCTTTACACCGAACATCAAGAAAAACACGCCAAGCTTCATCTATTTCCCGGCAATATCCATTAATCATACTGTCGTAGGAAACGACAGAAGGCCGCTTAAGGCCCTCATCTACTAAGGAATCAAATATTTCTATCGCTTCGTCCACCCACCCTGCAAACAATATACAACATTTACACTTGGAATATAAAAATTTCAGCATATGTACGTCCCATTTTCTGAATTGGATCTAACGCCATCATATTTTATTTTAGAAGTAAATTTCAATAGTGGCCCTGTAGGATTCAGTTCGGGCCGATTTTGGCCCCACAAGGTCAATATAGCCTAGAAAAAATCGAAAATCACCCTCTCCGTTAGTTTGAATTGACGGAAAACATTAATTAAATCGCACTATTACATCGCACGTGATGGCCGTTAGTTTTAGAAGAACAATCAATATGGCCGTTAGTTTGCATCGCACGTGATGTTTCACCATTAATTTTAGACGGAAATAACATAGTGGGTCAACATTTCTAATTCGTGGGTCACTATTGGCCCGGACCCAATCCTATAGGGCCAAAAATTAATAAAATTTGAGTTACTCTCCTATGCACCAATTGCATGGATCCGAGATCCATGCAACTGGACCGCGCGCGGGCTGGTCCGCCTCTTTACTTTTTTTGCGGGTTTTGGTTGTTACATTTACGTTATGTTAGTGTTACCTTCGTGTTATGTTAGGGTTACATTTGCGTTATGTTAATGTGACCCCATCTCCAGATTTCATACCCTTAGTTTAAAACCACTGAACTAAAATAACACGATTGTAACACTAATATAACATGAAGGTAACACTAACATAACATGAAAATAACATTAACATAACATGAAGGTAAAAAACAATGTTAATCATATATTTATGTTATGTTAGAGTGACCCTCATGAGGGTAACACTAACATAATATGAAGGTAACTCTAACATAACATGCGGGTATGACTGCCTGAAACGAATCTTGGTGGGTTTGAGCGCACCCACCAGACATGTGAGAGCGTGTTGGGGCGCGTGAAAACATGCGTCAGAGGCGCGTAAAGCGGATCTATCCATGCACCAGTTGCACAAAATATTTTACAATTAAAGTTACCCAATTTTAAGTTTCCTGTTATACTCTTAAAATAAAATGAGTAAAAGATAATGAACCCCTTGTGCTTTGGAACATTGCATGGACCCCCCTCGGTTATCTGAATGACATAAAACATATATCGAAATACGTATATTTAACTTTAAAAATTATTTTCCAAATAGATTATGTAAAATTTTGAGATTTAGTTATTTTTAAATATATTAATAGTATTTATATTTATATTTTAATTTAATTTTCAGATTACTTTAATAAACAAAAACATTTAAATAAATATTAGGATTAACTTTTCTTAAATATTTTAATTATATTTATTTTTTGAATAAAAAGAAAAAAACAAGAAAAAGAATTCCGAAAAATTGAAAAAACATGAAGATGGTGTTCTTCTTCATCCTTCCCACACCACCCCTGCATCCTCACCCCTCACCCCCGTCCACCAAATCCTCAACTGTCACCGCCCCCATCACTGTTTCGGCCTCATGAAAATCCTTTTTCTAAAGGCCGTGTGTTGCAGCGGCGATTTCGTCAGTATGCAGAAAGGAATTGAGGCGGGCGGGGGAGATCAACTCTTGCCAAGTATTCCGGTGAGAGATTCGCAATTGATGAGCGCAGAGACGGACGCACCTTAGGGCCAGGGGGGCACTGGGCCCCCTGAAATTTTGCAAAAAAGGTAGGGGTATTTTAGTAATTTCATATTTAAAAAAAAATACATATTACTGCAGGGCAGCAGCTCTCGCCTCTGATTCCATTCCAGCAGCTATCAACATTATCTTTCATTTTCCCCTTCCCACTCAACTCAAACCCTAGCATTTCCTTCCCCCAATTACTACTTCTCCACTTAATTTCAAGGTAAATGTTACATACATATTACTCTTATTTGCAATCTTCTTCATCATTATTGTTAATTTTGTTGTAAAATAGTTGCTTGATTGCACCATCTTTCATGAATCAAAGTATCGAAAATGTAAATATACATAAGACAAAAGATAGGAAGGAGAAAATTTTATATATCAAAATCACCAATCATCCAATACTTGAGTACATTATATATATATATATACATACAAGTAAAAGAACTTCAAAGGTTATAAGAATATGAATGGTTGTAGAGTAATGTCCACCATAATTGTTAAATTAATTTACAACACTCATCCTTGGACATTACGACTTGATGTACATGCCTCGTTAAAAACTCGTTAGAAAAACCCAGTGGGAAAAAACTAGACAAGAAAAGAGTACATGACATACAATTTTTTAATGTGTTACACTAGTTGCCTCGTTAAAAACCTTTAACTAAGAAAACCCTGTGGGAAAAAACTTAGTAAAGGGAAAAAGAGTACAACCACTGGTCTTCTGGACCTAACCTTCAGGGTTAAATGACTAGAATTATTGGTCTTCAGGACCTAGCATTTAGGACTGTTTAATGCTCCCCCTTAAGACAACAATCTTCCATGCCTACACATTTCAATACCAAGAGCATATTTTTCAAAAGTAGATGTAGGTAGGGATTTAATAGACAAATCTGCAAGATTGTCACTGGAGCGTACTTTTTGTATAATTTCACAACTCTTCTGGAGTTCATTGGTTTTATTAAATTTCCATTTCACATTCCCGCTACACATTTATGCAACACAAATTGCATTATCCTCATAAAATGACTAAGAAAAATATAATATTTACTAATACCACATGATCCACAGATGTGTTTTATCATTATTTTTAATTATACACATTTTCATGAGACTCATATAATAATAAGTGGTTTGAAGAAGTGGTAATCAAAATTTGTTTAGCATATTTTCTTGAAAATGTAATACATCCATATAGAAAACTTAATTAGTTTGTGTTTTAACGTCACAAAGATCAGATATATAAACCAACAAGTGAATAATCCACCAAAAACATATTGTAAAGTAAACAAGATAACATGAATTTAGAAAATACAGAAATATAGTTAATGATAATTCAATATATTGGAGGAACACTGAACCTTTACTAATAGATTTACCATAATACCAAATATGATCCATTTTGAAGGATAAATTAGAAGTGATGAACTTCAGGTCCTATATATACTCAAAAATTTCTTCATATTTAAATGAGTTTTTGCTCACTTCAAGAGATATCGATTGTTTTACTTAGTCGACGAGGCATATATATGTAAAATCTTTCAAAAACCTTCTTCGAGAAGGTTGATTAGTGTATGAAAATTTCATCAAGGAAATACTCGATCTGCAAGTCGAGACAATAATTGATTTTACCTAAAGTTTTTATTTCAAAGTCGACTTTTAACATTGAACTTGCTTCTTCAATTAACATGTAAAAATGATACAATATTCATCTAATATTTGCATCATTTTATAATCACTCAAGAAAATGCATCATTATTTGAATATAATCCTTCTTCAGGAAGAATTCACTTATTTGAATAAATATTTGCAATTAAAGATTTCACTTACTCGATTTGTATCGAATTCTACACAATGAATGTAGATCACCCAATGATCTTTATAATTTGATATGTATTACAATTCTCATTTTCCTCATTAAGAGATTGTAAAATCT
The DNA here is from genome assembly GCA_005771605.1 of Scutellaria baicalensis. Taxonomy (NCBI): domain Eukaryota; kingdom Viridiplantae; phylum Streptophyta; class Magnoliopsida; order Lamiales; family Lamiaceae; genus Scutellaria; species Scutellaria baicalensis. Next base: position 26,740,296 of record CM016721.1, read on the forward strand.
ATCAGAGATTCTCAAATATTCATAACTAAAGATACAGTAGCAATGTTTATCAGATGCATTTTTCAATTTATATTTGCTGCCAGGGATATTAAGTAGTGGAACGTTATATCATTCATAATAGGAGAATGTGTTTGATCAAACTCAATAATGGGTCTCTATGGGAACCCTTGAACTACTAGCCTCGCTTTATACCTCATTATTCTCATTTATTTTCCGTACAAAAACTCATGAATATCATACAGAGATAACATCCTTAAGGGTATGCACGACAAATTCATACACTTTTATTTTGTTCAGCGAGTCTAGTATGACCTCAATTGCATCATTTTATTTTACCCAATTTGAGCGCTTCTGACACTCAGCCATTGACTTGGGTTCTGGATCCAGATTATCTTTATAGATGATAAGAGCAATTTTGGAGGCAAGTATGTTGTCGACAACAATAATATTTATATATTGAGTTTCTCCTATATCTATAATATCAGTTGCAACTTTGATATTTATATCAACCAAATCCTTATCATTTCCCAAAATATTTTGATCTGGTCGCTCCACAATCCTAGTGTTTTGATTATTTTGTGCACGTGCATAATTACTAGGATTTTTCATCTTCGGGATGAATCTCTTTAGGAGATATTTGGAGTGACTGAACATTTTTGTTAGATTTTATTTACCGCGGATTTTTATATAAGCTTTTTACGCTTCAGGCGTAGAGTTACATCAAATATATATGTATAAAAGATATATGTGATTTTGTCACTCCTTTATGATTAGTAAACATGTCTGGCAGATTACTTGCTAAATACTGCAAGTTAATTATTTTCTGAACTCTTAGTTCAATTTGACTAGTGCGTGAATCTAAATACTATATATTCAATAAAATTTCTCGGCATTCTTTTAATCATTGACTATTATCTCCCCCTAATGCCGATAAATATTTTATAATTTATATTATATTATGGACACACACTAATTGTAAAGGGGAATAGTCAAGATATGTAGTTGGAATTTTGTAGTAAAGGTCTAGATATTAATATGTTTGATCAATAATTCACCTAGACCATTTCTAGTGTGCATGTAAGGCACCGAATGCTCCACTTTAATTCCGAATATCATACAATAATCATCAAATGCTTTCAATGTGAATTCATCGACATTATCTATTCTAATGGATCTAATTGGATGAATCAGAAAATTGGGCTCTTAATTCAGTAACTATGACAATGAATCTTGTGGAAACTTTATTTATGGTGGATAATAAACACATAGGTCCACCTAGTGGAGGTATCAATCATGACCGTGAAATGATAATAGATGAATTGGTCCACATATATCTCCATTTGATTCGTTCAAGAATAATAGGAGATTTATATCCAACTTTAGTATGAAACGGTCGTATTATAAGTTTTCCTTTTGCAAATTTTACAAATTATCTCATTTAGATAAGATATTATATTGTTTGACATATCAGGTCAAATGAAATTATACAAAACCTGAAACATGAGGTTGTGTCATGTCAGAAATGACTCCATAACTCATGAACGACTTTGGAGGATGAAAACTTTCACTTACTCGAAAAATGAAGATTAGAAGGTTACATGTATGTATATACAGTCCTGAGAAGAAGGAAGTATATATATTATATGGATTGAGTCATCAAAAGATATTCTATATCATTCTCACTATTGGTTTCAATGTGAAAACCATTCAAATTATGGATTTAACAACATATCATTAATAATCAAGTTGGTATTCATATGGTGAACTAAAGAAGTGTTATAAATTAAATGTAATAAAGTGGACATTACTCCTACAACCTTCCATATTCTCTATGACCTTTGGAGTTCAATCAATTGTATACATATAATGTACTCAAACATTATATGGGTGGTGGTTGATGAATAAAATTTCTTCTTCCAACCTTATCTTCTTCTCTTACTTGTTATTGTTCATTACATACAATCTTGATATATTGTTTCATAGAGAGTGATCAACATAGACAAAGCATTACAACACGTTATCAGCACGAGCCTCTACCGAAATCTGAGTTGTGCCCTAGGAAAGAATCGTGTCTTTCCTGCAAGGTATTTTTCTTAAATCACTTTATTGATAATTATAATCATTGATCAATAGCTTTGAAATTCTAAAATTGTTTTGTAATTTTAGTTGCTTTTGGTTATATTTTATATGTTCAAGTTTTTCGAATCATAAGTTTTTGTGTAAAGATTAATCACTTCCTATGCACTTACGGTTAAATGATGTGATGATTAAAAGGATAAATTATTAGTATCAATAACATTATTTATATTATGCCCAATTTAATTGATAGTTAGTCCTGCCTTTTGTCTCAATTATTATCCTTCTGAAATGGAAATTAACTATTTATATTAGCACTTACGGTAAAGCTTTTCTGAAATGATGTAATTTATATTATGCCTTTTGTATCTTCTTAAATTTGTATTTTTGATAAATCTTTTGTTATGAAAAAGGAATGAAATTATTTAGGATAGTATTTTATAGATTGTTTGTGGTGTAATATTAATCAACTATCATTAAGGGTAAAGTTAAACCTCATAACTTATATATTTTGTTTTCTATTTGTTTAGAGTCGGACAAAGTTGATACTCTTCATACTAATAGTGGTGAAGTAAAATGGAAATCATAACTTCACTTGAGATTAATTATTTTGATTAATAATCCCAGGATTGTGCATGATGTTTTAATGTGTTGATGCAAGGTCTAAGAAACATCTTTAGATGCTTTCGAGTTCGTTTTAATTGGTCTTTATTTAGATAAATTGCATGATAGCTTACGAATCATTAGAATGCTTGTTAGGTAGGTATTGAGAGTAAAACCCAATCTAATTATTCTAAGTAATAAAAGTTTTGATTAAATGATATATTGACTGGTGTAGAGATTAGATAATTTCCACGCAATTATGTGGTTTGAGTGTATTCCAATATATACAGTACAAATTACAACACATCAAGAGAGATTTAAGGGATTTGATACAACAAAATATTTGATTCCCTTTGATAGAGACTATTCTATATTTACATGATTATATATCTCTAATACCCCCCGTCAAGCGAGGCGTGGGATGGAGACTAACGCGGAGCTTGGACCGTAGAAACTCAAAGGAGAGACGAGGAAGACTTTTGGTGAAGACATCAGCGAGCTGGAGATTGGACGGAACAAATTTGGTGGCAAGTTTTCCAGAGGAGACAAGTTCCCGAACAAAGTGACAGTCTAAATCAATATGCTTTGCCCGTTTATGAGCAATAGGATTCTGACTAAGGAAGATTGCACTTTTGTTGTCACAAAGCAAAGTAGGGCAAGATTGAGGGAGACAACGCAACTCCCGAAGAAGATTGCACAACCACATAACTTCAGCAGCAGCATTAGCCAAGGCACGATATTCGGATTCACAACTGGAGCGAGAAACTGTGGGCTGCTTTTTAGCACTCCAAGAAACAAGGTTGCCACCAAGAAATATAGCATAGCCATAAGTGGAACGGCGAGTTTCAACACAGCGAGCCCAATCTGCATCTGAATAAGCAACAATGGCAGGATCGGGGGAATGAGAGAAAGAGAGTCCAAAGTGTAACGTACCTTTGACGTATCTTAGGATACGTTTAACTGCAAGGAAGTGCTCAGTAGTTGGCTTCTGCAAAAATTGGCTTACCACATTAACAGAATATGATAGATCCGGTCGAGTAATGGTGAGATACTGAAGAGCACCAACAAGAGAACGGTACACGGTTGGGTCAGATAATGGTGTACCGGAGCTAGTGAGAGAGATGCCAGAAGACAGAGGTGTGGAGATGGGTTTAGAATCGAGCAGATTCGCTCGTTCTAATATATCATGAGCATATTTAGCTTGACCAACGAATAATCCATCCGCAGTATGACAGATTTCCAAACCAAGAAAGTAAGAAAGACGACCGAGATCCTTAATAGCAAACTCCTGGTGTGTTCGGGCAATAAATCGGCGAAGCATAGTAGCATCGGAGCCTGTGACAATAATATCATCAACATAGAGGAGAAGAAAGATGACAGAAGTACCTTGATGGAGGAAAAACAATGAAGAATCAGATTGGCTAGCTCGAAACCCAAGACTGATAAGATATGAGCTAAATCGTTGGAACCAAGCAAGGGGAGCCTGACGAAGACCATATAATGCCTTTTTAAGACGACAAACATGCGTAGGGAAACGAGGATCCACAAACCCCGGTGGCTGAGCCATATAGACAGGCTTGGTGAGAATGCCGTTAAGGAAAGCATTTTTCACATCAAGCTGATGAAGGGACCACTTGAATTGAACGGATAAAGCCAGAATAACACGAACAGTGGAGGATTTAACAACCGGGCTAAACGTATGGTGGAAATCGGAGCCTGGGAGCTGACTAAAACCTTGGGCCACCAAACGGGCTTTATATCGTTCAATTGAGCCATCAGAATGATACTTAGTGCGGTAAACCCATTTAGAACCGACAATGTTGGCACCAGGAGGTGGTGGAACAAGGTCCCACGTTTGATTAGTTCGTAAGGCACGAATTTCTTCTTCCATTGCAGAGACCCAGTGAGGAGACTTGAGAGCAGACTTGAGACCACGCGGTTCAGAGGAAGCAGTCAAGGCAGTAAGCAAGTTAGTATAAGTAATATCAACAGGATAGCGAGGCTTGAAGATACCAGACTTGGCTCGAGTCACCATGGGATGAGTAGGCACGAGTGGAAGAGAACGGGGTGCAGTCGGGTTTGGGTGGTCAGGAACCACGGTTGGACAATCGTGTACGGATGGGCTGACGGGTGAATGAGCCAACACAGGAGAATGGGCCGCTGCATCTGGACAGTGGGCTTCAGCAAAAACAGGGGATTGGGCCATAGGAACTGGAGTAAGTCTTGGCCCAGCGAGACAATCAGGTGGACAGCAGCGTGGGTGGACAGAATTTTGTGGGCCTTGAGAATTAATCGGTCCAGAAGAATTGGAGCCACTTGAAGTTGGATTAAGGAATCCTGGCCCATGCTCCAAAAAAAAAGAATCCTCAAGAGAATGTAACCTGGTAACAGAGGACGAAACACTTGCAAAAGGAAAATAATTTTCATCAAATTTTGCATGCCTGGTAACATAAATTCGATTTGCCTCAGGATCGTAACATCGAAACCCCTTGTGTAAGCTACTAAACCCCAAGAAAATACAAGGACGAGTCCGATGGGAGAGTTTATTTGGAGCATAATCCCGTAAATAAGGGAAAACACGGCAACCAAAGGGTCGAAAATTTGCATAATTAGGACAGACATCATAGAGTACCTCAAAAGGAGATTTGCCACACAGAATCAACGACGGCAAGCGATTAATAATGTAAACGGCTGTTGCAAAAGCATCAAACCACAGAGAAGCCGGAGCGTGAGCATGGAAAAGCATAGATAAACCAGTTTCGGAAATATGACGATGCTTACACTCGGCTCGACCATTTTGCTGCGGTGTATAGGGACAAGAAAACCGATGAAGAATGCCATGTGAATTTGTGAAATTACGAACACGTGTATTTGCAAATTCAGTACCACCATCACTCTGGAATTGTTTTAAAGTAGTAGAAAATTGATTGCACACAAACGTGTGAAAACGAACAAATGTATCAAAAAATTCTGATTTTGTTCGTAATGGATAAATCCAAGTGAAACGGGAGAAATCATCAATAAAAGCAACATAATAACGGTAGCCATCAGTGGTAGTAATTGGCGCAGGGCCCCATAAATCACAGTGAATCAAATCTAGAACTTTAGTAGCACGTTTGTCATTCAAAGGAAAAGACAACCTCTTACTTTTTGCCAATTCACAAGATTCACACACTCGTGGAGAGGGTAACAAAGAAGTAACACACAGTTTGCCAAGTTTATTTAAAGTACTAATAATTGAAAATGGGACATGCCCCAAACGTAAATGCCATAAATCAAAACTAGCCTTTGGTGGCGACCGAGAAACTGCTGCGGCGAGAGCAGAATTGCCACGCTCGAGAACATATAATCCATTTTCACACTTGCCTTGTGCCAGAACTGCCCGGGTTGTTCGATTCTGAATGGCAAAGTTTTTATCAGAGAAAACCACGTCAACAGCATAATCATTAGTCAATTTGCTAATAGATAAAAGGTTCTTCGTTAAACGAGGAACCACCAGAACATCCAAAAGATGGACATTAGGAGATAAAGAACGATGACCAATATGTGAAATATGTAAATTTGCCCCATTACCAACGACAACATTACCGTTACCCGTGTAAGGGGTGGAGGAATCCAGATTGGTGGCTTGATTTGTCATGTGCGTGGAGGCTCCAGAATCAACATACCAATCCGGTGTTGGATCTGAAATATGACAACTGGTATTAAAAGCTTGGGCAAGATGAGCGGCGGACTCCGGTGGACGAGAATTGAGATAACGGGGACACTTATCGGCGTAGTGTTCACCCCTACAAATCTGGCAGCGGGGCACGTAATTTCGACGGCGGGAGTTTCCAGATTGGGAGTGTGAATGGCGGCCACGTGAAGGATTTGAGTTTCCAGAAGTGACATTGTTACGTGAGTTTCCAGTTTGTGAGGAAGAACGCTGGTGGTTGGCACCTGTGCGATTTGAAGATGTGGCAAAAAAAGCAGGTTGACTTTCTGAAATAGGTTCCATGGAGCGATGTAAAATATCGTATTGCTTGGCTTGATTGAGAAGATCCGGAAACAATGGGACAGGAATCATAGACATTCGTGTGTCGGAAAAGCTTAGGAACTGAGGACCGAGACCACGTAAAAACCAGTGACTCTTATCAAGCTCGTCAACCGGGCGACCAATAGACGAAAGTTGATCGCACAAACCTTTGAACTTTCGACCAAATTCGTCGACTGACATGTTCCCACGTCGGAGGAACAACAACTCTTCTCGTAATTGCAAAGCTCGAGAGGTGGAAGCATGGGAGAAGGCGGCTTCCAAGGCAAGCCAAGCAGATCGAGACGTAGTGCATTCAACCACTTCAGACATGGCCTCTTCCGTTAGAGTGGAGAAGAGGACACCGAGTAGCCGCTGATCGGTGAGATGCCAGGCAAGGAAATCGGGATTTGGGACACTATTGTTATCACCATCGGAAGAGATGATAGTGTCCGGCGGAGGAGTCGTGGAACCATCCACGTAGCCGATCAACCCAAAGCAGGTAAGCATGGGGATTACTTGCCTTTTCCAGAGAAGGTAGTTTGAGGAAGACAATTTAATAGGTACCATGTGAATCATGGTAGTTATTGGCAAAGAGTCTGCCATGGAGATTATGGGGTTGCTGGGAGAAAGTTTGAGAAAGACGATGAAGACGTATCTGCTGGGGTGCAATGCTTAGGCTGATACCATGTAGAGATTAGATAATTTCCACGCAATTATGTGGTTTGAGTGTATTCCAATATATACAGTACAAATTACAACACATCAAGAGAGATTTAAGGGATTTGATACAACAAAATATTTGATTCCCTTTGATAGAGACTATTCTATATTTACATGATTATATATCTCTAATAACTGGATTTTTTTTTGTTAAGAAAATAATGGACATGCCTTCTGTCGTGGAACTCTTGATTGAGTTTTCCTTGAAACATTCTTAATGTATGCATGTTATATTCCTGAAGATAAACTTTGAGATTTTGAAGATAATGAATGTTTTATATTACATAAATGTTATGATAAAATTCTTGGGTTGCTCTAAATTTTTGATATTTAATTTTTCAGTTTACTACATTATTGTAGTGTTTCGTTGATTTCTTTGGATATGGAGAATGAGAACATTATTTGCTAGGTAGATAGTGCTACAACTCACACTATCCTTAAGGACAGAAAATACTTTCAAACATTAACCGAGAAAAAAGGGAGTGTTACCACAATTTCAAATGATAATGTCTTAATAGTAGGCTCCGGTAGAGCTTCAATTGTTCTTCCTATGGGTACTGAATTAGTAATTCACAATGCGTTATTATATCCACAATCTAAACGTACCCTTCTCAGTTTTAAAGACATCCGGTCAAATGGTTTTCACATTGAAACAGACACCGAGAATAATGTAGAGTACCTCTTAATGACTCATTCTATAGGGTGTCGAAAACAAGTTGTCGAAAAGCTCCCTTCTCTCTCCTCGGGGCTGTATTATACATACATTCGCCCTTCTAATCTCCATATCTCGATGAGTATGAAATTTCATGATCCAAATTCATTTAAATTATGGCATGAACGGTTGGGTCATCCGGGACAAAATATGATCCACCGAATTTTGTCTAACTCTACTGGACATAGTATGTCAGACAGTAGAATTCCTTCTGTAAATGAATTTGTTAGTGAAGCTTGTGCAAAAGGAAAACTTATAGTACGACCTTCTCGTACTAAAGTTGGATTAGAATCTCCTATTTTCCTTGAACGGATTCATGGAGATATTTGTGGACCAATTCATCCAGCATCGGGACCATTTCGATATTTTATGGTCTTAATTGATGCCTCCACTGGGTGGACTCATGTGTGTCTATTATCCACCCGAAATAATGCTTTTGCAAAATTCATTGCAAAAATTATTGAAGTTCGGGCCCAATTCCCTGATTATCCAATTAAATCCATTAGAATGGATAATGCTGGTGAATTCACTTCGAAAGCATTTGATGACTTTTGTATGTCATTAGGAATTAAAGTGGAGCATTCTGTTCCATATGTCCACACTCAAAATGGTCTAGCTGAATCACTAATCAAACGTATCAAATTAATCGCTAGACCTTTAATACAAAATTCCAACTTACCCATTTCATGTTGGGGTCATGCAATTTTGCATGCTGCTTCTCTAATTCAAATACGTCCAACCACATATCATGATTATTCCCCCTTACAATTAGTGCGTGGGAAAAAACCAAATATTTCCCATCTGCGAGTTTTTGGATGTGCAGTGTACGTTCCAATATCACCACCTAAATGTACATCTATGGGTCCTCAAAGGAAATTAGGTATTTATATTGGATTTGAATCTCCATCCATTTTGAAATACCTAGAGCCCATGACAGGGGATTAATTTACAGCTCGATTCACTGACTGCACATTTGATGAAGATCATTTCCCGGCATTAGGGGGAGATAAAACTCAAAAATTAAAAGAATGCCGAAAAATTTCATGGAATGTGGAAAATCTTCAATATTTAGATCCATGCACTAATCCAACTGAACTAGAAGTTCAGAAAATAATTAACTTGCAGTATTTAGCAAATAATCTGCCAGATGCGTTTACTGATTATAAAGGAGTGATAAAATCTCATATACCTGCTGTTAATGCACCACAAAGAGTGGAAATTCCTAAAAGTACAAATATATCTGATACAACTCTGCTCCTGAAGCGTAAAGAACCCATGGGTACAAAAGATAAAAATCCACGGAAAACAAAATCTAACAAAAATAATCAATCACTCCAGATATCTTCTAAAGAGATTCGTCCCGAAGACGAAAATCCTAGTAACAATGCACGTGCACAAAATAATCAAAATACTAGGATTGCGGAACGACCAGATTATAATATCTTAGGAAATGAAGAAGATCTGGTCAATGTGAATATCGAAGTTGCTATGAATTTTAAAAATACAGGAGAAACTTACGATAGAAATATAATGGTTGTCGACGACACATTTGCCTCTATAATTGCTCTTACTATCTCAAATAATAATCTGGATCCAGAACCCAAGTCTATTGCTGAGTGCCGGAAGCGCTCAGATTGGGTAAGATGGAAAGATGCAATTGAGGCTGAGCTAGACTCGCTAAACAAAAGAAAAGTTTTTGGATCTATCATACGTACCCCTGAGAATGTTATCCCTATAGGATATAAATGGGTATTTGTACGAAAAAGAAATGAGAAAAATGAGGTGGTGAGATACAAAACGAGATTAGTAGCTCAAGGGTTCTGGCAGAGACCCGATATTGATTTCAATCAAACATATTCTCCTGTAATGGATGGTATAACGTTCCGCTACTTAATCACTCTGGCAGTAAATATGAACTTAGAAATGTAGTTAATGGACGTTGTTACCGCATATTTATATGGATCATTAGATACCAATATTTATATGAAAATCTCTGATGGATTTCAAATTCCCCAGATGAGGAAAGATGAAAATCGTAATATGTATAACATTAAATTGCAAAGATCATTGTATGGTCTAAAACAATCGGGAAGGATGTGGTATAATCGATTGAGTGAATTCCTCCTGAAGAAGGGATATGCAAACAATGATGCATTTCCTTGTGTGTTTATAAAAAGGTCGTTAAATGAATTTTGTATCATTTCTGTGTATGTAGATGATATAAATGTTATTGGAACACATAAGGCAATAGAAGAAGCTAGTTCGAACTTAAAATCTGAATTTGAAATGAAAGCTTTAGGTAAGACAAAATATTGTCTCGGCCTGCAGATCGAGCATCTCCCTGAAGGAATTTTCATACACCAGTCAACCTACTTGAAGAAGGTTTTGGAAAGATTTTACATGGATAAATCGCATCCACTTAGTACACCAATGGTTGTCCGATCTCTTGAAGTGGATAAAGATCCGTTTAGACCTAAAGAAGATACTGAAGATATATTAGGACCTGAAGTTCCTTACTTAAGTGCAATTAGTGCATTACTTTACCTTGCAAATTGCACTAGACTGATATTGCCTTTCCGGTCAATTTATTAGCCAGATTTAGTGCTTCTCCTACAAGGAGACATTGGAATGACATAAAACATATTCTTCGATATCTTCAGGGGTCACAAGATCTTGGCTTATATTACACGAGAAATCAAAATAAATCATTGGTGGGTTACTCGGATGCTGGTTACATGTCTGATCCACATAATGCAAGATCCCAGACTGGTTATGTTTTTCTATGTGGTGGTACTGCAATCTCATGGAAGTTTGTCAAAAAATCTATGGTTACAACTTCCTCAAACCACTCAGAGATTATTGCTCTATATGAGGCCTCACGAGAATGTGTATGGTTAAAATCTTTAATGAAACACATTTGTGAGTCGTGTGGCATTTCTAGAACTGATATATCCACCACTATACTTTATGAGGATAATGCGGCTTGTGTTGCACAAATGAGTAGCGGGTATGTTAAAGGAAATTTAACAAAACACATAACCCCTAAATTCTTTTATCCACATGAGCTCCAGAAGAGTGGTGAAATTATTATACAGAAAGTACGCTCTAGTGATAATCTTGCAGATTTATTCACTAAATCCCTACCTATGTCTACTTTTGAAAAATATGTTCATGGTATTGAGATGCGTAGGCTTGGAAGACTGTTGTCTTCAGGGGGAGCGGTAATTTCAAAACAATCCTAAACATTAGGTCTTGAAGACCATTAGTTTTACATCTTTAGCCTTGAATGTTAGGTCCTAAAGACCAGCGCTGTACTATTTTTTTCCTTGACTAAGTTTTTTCCCACAGGGTTTTCTTAGTTAAAGGTTTTTAATGAGGCAGCTAGTATAACGCATTAAAAACTTGTATGTCATGTACTCTTTTCTCGTCTAGTTTTTTTTCCCACTGGGTTTTTCTAGCGAGTTTTTAACGAGGCATGCACATCAAGTCGTAATGTCCAAGAGGGAGTGTTATAAATTAAATGTAATAAAGTGGACATTACTCCTACAACCTTCCATATTCTCTATGACCTTTGGAGTTCAATCAATTGTATATATATAATTTACTCAAACATTATATGGGTGGTGGTTGATGAATAAAATTTCTTCTTCCAATCTTATCTTCTTCTCTTACTTGTTATTGTTCATTTCATACAATCTTGATATATTGTTTCATAGAGAGTGATCAACATAGACAAAGCATTACAACAAGAAGCTTTTCTGGAGCCTAAAAACAACAAGTTATAATTGTAGCAATTCTTCATTTACTCTAAGTTGAAATGAGATAAGAACGTCTTATCATTAAGGACAAATGTATATAATGACACAAATCATAAAATATTCCAGAGGATAATGTGGTAAATTGAAAAATAAATATCATAGTAATCATGATAATAATAATAAAAAATAGAAGGGTCCATAACATTTTGGAAAAAAGAACATAGAATACTCATCTTCGCATAAAATTACTCAATTCCTCAAAAATTTGAGAACCCAAACTTGCTTCAAGCAAATTAGCATAATGACATTCAAAAAGATTAGGAGCCTTCATGACATTCATGGAAAGAGAATTATGTATAATTATTTTCAAAAAGAACCCAAGTAATTATATTCATAATGGAAGGGGAAGAGATTGAAAATTATCTCATTATACTCTTTAATTACTTCAATGAATCCACTATCAGAACCGTAATAATTAGTGGTAAATATTGAACTCATTAGTTAGATATATAAACACATTCATAAAATAAACTTCATTTTTAAATGTCATATAGTAAGTATCTACTTATTTAGCATGTATGATATCAAATTTATAATAGACTTAGCTATTAATTAGATCATTGACTAAAAATGTTATCATCTAATTTTTCATGTTAGTGAAATGTTATGGATTACCATATGTATAATCATTAAATTGGTGAGCAGAAAAGTCCAGACAATGTTATTTCGTTGCTAAAAGTGACCAACTTTATTTCATTAACATAGAATGAGTTGTATGGCTAAAGCAAGGAGATATGAGCAAATTAGTTACTTCCAGAAACCATGCATCATAAATCATTATCATATGCACCATATAGCAATTATAATATTACGTGAATTTGATACTAAAAGTTGTATTTTATACTTATAATTGGACTGCAATTTAAGAATATGAGTGTTATGAACTAAAATCATACAATTATCCCCTGACCTCAAAAAGAAATTAGGTGTAGAATTCCAATAGTTAATTTGTAAAGTAAAACAATAATCAAAATAACAATTGCAGAATCCAGAATTTCAAAATTATTGCATCACATTGTAAGATAATGATAAATATGATTTTTTTATTGATTCAAAGAAAAATACCTTGCAGGAAATACACAATTCTTTCCTAGGGCATCACTCAGATTTCGGTAGAAACTCGTGCTGATAATGTGTTGTAAAATAGTTGCTTGATTGCACCATCTTTCATGAATCAAAGTATCCAAAATGTAAATATACATAAGACAAAAGATAGGAAGGAGAAAATTTTATATATCAAAATCACTAACCATCCAATACTTGAGTACATTATATATATACAAGTAAAAGAACTTCAAAGGTCATAAGAATATGAATGGTTGTAGAGTAATGTCCACCATAATTGTTAAATTAATTTACAACAAATTTATGGTGTTTTAAATTATATATGTGATTTATTGATTTGGTTAAAAGATTGAGTTTTTTTTCTTTTTATTTTGTTTAGAAATCTTCTACACTAAAAATTATGGTAATACTTCATTGTGGTAGGAAATGGGCAAGCTTATTTTATTAAATCCATTTTGATTTAGAAAGTTCTTGAACATTTAATTCATTTTCTAATGTATACTTCAAATTTTTTTTTATAGATAATAGATTATGGAAAGATATTTTGGAAAAATACGCCCTAATGTGGAGACGTCATTCTCTTCGGGTCAATGCACCCCTTGTTCAACCTCAACTACCCCCATGTCAAAATAACAATAATGAGGTTGATATGGAAAATCTTTCGAGTGACCCGGGACTACGACCTAACATAATGAGTTATCCACCTAATTTAATTGAACAAGTTCGTAGAGCTTACTTACTAAAAGGTCCATGTCAACCATGTGAGCATGATTTTCCTCAAAAAGTAGATGGAAATCGAAAACGTAAATTTGTTGCATCTTGGTTTGATGAATTTAGTGATTGGTTGGAGTATAGTGTATCAAAAGACGCGGCATTTTGTTTATATAGTTATCTCTTCTCTACGGGACATAGTGAAAGAGGGCATGATGCTTTTGTTTCTGAGGGATTTCATGTTTGGCGTAAAAAAGAAAGATTGAGAGATCATGTTGGAGATCATAAGAGTGATCATAATAAATGTAGGGTGGCTTGTCAAGATTTGATGAATCAAGGCCAACACATTGTGAATAAATTTGAGTTTATCTTTGTTTTACATCTGATGAGAACGATTTTGGGAATCACACATGAACTATCACAAGTTTTTTAAAGGAAGGATCAAGATATTGTTAATGCAATGAATCTTGTGAAAGTATCAAAAGTTCGTTTGCAAGTATTGAGAGAAGATGGTTGGGAGGCTTTATTGACCGCAATTTCAGAATTTTGTAGCAAGCATGAGATAGTTTTACTAAACATGGATGACATATATGCACCTCAAGGGAGATCAAGGCGTAGAATTGAAAATGTCACTAATCTTCACCACTATGAGCTATTTTATTCTGTAATTGACATGCAAGCTCAAGAGCTTAATCACCGTTTTGATGAAGTGAACACTGAGTTGCTTCTATGTATGACATGTTTTGATCCTAGAGACTCATTTGCGGCATTTGATACAAACAAGTTACTTCGCCTTGCAAAATTTTATCCATCTGAATTTTCTGCAATTGCTCTATATGAACTTGAGAGTCAACTTGAGAACTTTGTTTTTGATGTGCATTTGGATAAAAACTTCTCGGAAGTAAATGGAGTAGGAGGACTTGCTCAGAAGATGGTGTCTACAAGGAAGCACACTGTTTTTCCATTGGTTTACTTGTTGATTAAATTGTCATTGATATTGCCGGTTGCCACTGCCACAGTAGAAAAAGCTTTTTCGGCAATGAAGATAATCAAGAGTTCTCTTCGAAAAAGATGTTTTTAGACATGTTAGCAATGAAACAATTATGCATCGTTTTCAGAATATGAAAAATAGAAGAGAAATGTTGTAATACATTGATTTTATTGAATTGTAATATATTTTATGTTATTGGTTTAGAGTTTTTGTATTATTACATTTCTTTTACTAATTTACTTGGACCCCCCTCACTTAAAATTCTGGGTCCGTCACTGGATGAGCGTACAATGGTTGTAACCTATGTGCTGGGTCCCAAGGACTCGAGGCAGAACGGCGGTGGAACGAGTTATTGCCCATGCTCCGCAAGGGTCTTTGGAGATGGAGATACCAGATCTAATTTGGAGTAGGTAAGCTAGTATCAGAAGAGTGAGTAGGTTTTGTAGTCCTAATATACATCTTTTAATAAGCCTTTCGTGAATAAACTTTACACCTAAATGTTTGATAGGTGGGGCTATCCATAGCCCATCAACTTCTAAACACAACCAAATACGAAATACACCTCAATAAAAAGAAGAGGAAATATGCCAAATTACACATAAATATATAAGTAAATAACTTTTTTAACATCGCTGACTTTGATGTGTATTTTTCTACCACAAAAGATAATAAAGTGACATTTTCTACACTATTTTGACTCGGTCATGGAGAAATGATTGATTAATGATCAAGTGATGATATATTCTATTTATTTATACTATTATTTAACAATTAATTTATCCACCAAATCATATAAATTGATAAAAGTAATTAAATTGATAAATGAGGCTCGATTAATAGAGAAAAATGAGGATCGTTTAATTGAATAATTTTAGGTATATTGAATTGAAACTGTTTGAAATTAAACTAGCCATTGTAAATAATTAAACGAATTTGCAAATATTAATCGAGCCACTAATTTTCTCTATTAATCATTTAAAAAGCACAATTTGTTTGGTTACTCGAACCACTATGTCAAATACACAGTGGTTCGAGTAACCATGTAAAAAACCAATTTTGTTTGGTTACTCGAACCACTATATGTAAAATACATAGTGGTTCGATTAATAGTGTATTAAACCAAATTTGTTTGGTTACTCGAACCACTATGTCAAATACATAGTGGTTCGAGTAACCATGTAAAAAACAAATTTTGTTTGGTTACTCGAACCACTATGTCAATTAAATTAAGTGGTTCGATTAAAGTAAATTAAGAGTAAATTAAGTGGTTCGATTAAAAAGTAAATTAAGTGGTTCGATTAAAGTAAATTAAATTGAACGAACCACTTCAATTAAATTGAACCAAATTCAAATTGAATTAAATTCAATAAAGTGGATTAACCGAACCACTTTATTAATTGAATAAATTGGATTAATTGACTTAAATGAATTAAATTCAATAAAGTGGATTAATCGAACCACTTTATTAATTGAATAAAGTGGATTAATGGAATTAAATTCAATAAAGTGGATTAATCGAACCACTTTATTAATTGATTAAAGTGGATTAATTGAATTAAATTCAATTAAATTCAATAAAATGGATTAATCGAACCACTTTGTTAATTGAATAAAGTGGATTAATTGAATTAAATTCAATCGAACCACTTTATTGACCTGGTCGATTAATTTAATCAAATATATAGTGGTTCGAGTAACCATGTAAAAAACAAATTTTGTTTGGTTACTCGAACCACTATGTCAATTAAATTGTGGTTCGAGTAACCATGTAAAAAACAAATTGAACGAACCACTCCAATTAAATTTAACCAAATTAAATCAAATTGAATTAAATTAAATTAAGTGGTTCGAGTAAATTAAATTAAGTGGTTCGAGTAAATCAAACTCAAATTTAATTAAATCAAATTGAAGTAAATCAAATTCAATTCAAGTGGTTCAAGTAAATCAAACTCAAATTGAAGTAAATCAAATTGAAGTAAATTAAATTGAAGTAAATCAAATTAAACTCAAATTGAAGTAAATTGAACCAAACAAATTAAGTGGTTCGAGTAAATTAAATTAAATCAAGTGCTTTGATTAAATTCAAATTCATTAAATTGAATTAAGTAAATTTGTTTGGTTACTCGAACCACTATGTCAAATACGTAGTGGTTCGAGTAACCATGTAAAAAAAACAAATTTTATTTGGTTACTCGAACCACTATGTCAAATACATAGTGGTTCGATTAATAGTGTATTAAACCAAATTTGTTCGGTTACTCGAACCACTATGTCAAATACATTTTTAATTATATAAAGTAAATTAAAATATATACATTAATCGAACCACTAATTATATAAAGTAAATTAAAATATATACATTAATCGAACCACTATATACATTAATCAAACCACTAATTATATAAAGCAAATTAAAGTAAATTTGACATAGTAAATTATAAAGTAATCGAACCACTAATCGAACCACTATAAAGTAAATTATATAAATTACTTTAATGTAATAGTGGCTCGATTATAAATTATATAAATTTTGGTTACTCGATTAAATAATTGTAATAGTGGCTCGATTAAACAATTGTTTGTTTTAATTAAAATAGTGGCTCGATCATTTATAGAATTGTTTATACCCCATAATTGTGTTTTTTAATGTAATAGTTTGTGTTTATAGTGGCTCGATTATGGGTGTTTTTTTAATTTGATTAATGGGTGTAATAGTGGCTCACAAACACAATTATGGGTATAATAGTGGCTCGATTAATTCGTGTTTTTTTAATCATATAGTGGCTCGATTAAACAAATTATCAATTTAATTACTTTTATCAATCTAAATTTAAATGAATAGTGGTTCGAGTAAGTCCACTATGTATTGATTAGTGGTTCGAGTAAGTCCAAATTTGGTTTAATTGATTAGTGGTTCGAGTAAGTCCAAATTTAAATGAATAGTGGTTCGAGTAAGTTCAAATTTGGTTTAATATACTATTAATCGAACCACTATGTATTTGACATAGTGGTTCGAGTATTCATTTAAATTTGGTTTAATACACAATTAGTTTAACCACTATGTATTTAAATGAATAGTGGTTCGAGTAAGTCCAAATTTGGTTTAATTGATTAGTGGTTCGAGTAAGTCCAAATTTAAATGAATAGTGGTTCGAGTATTAAACACAATTTGATTAATCGAACTACTATATACATTAATCGAACCACTAATTATATAAAGTCAATTAAAGTAAATTTGACATAGTAAATTATAAAGTAATCGAACCACTATAAAGTGTTGTCTATAAGTACTCAACAACACTTTTGAAGTGTTGTCTTTGGGCGCCCCTCTTCGACAACAGTGACATAAACTACAATCTTATACCTAGAACAACAACACTTTAGAATTGTTGTATTTAAGTGTTTTTGTTGTAGTGTAGCTTGAGTCTTCGGTAGCTTGCTGCTTTGCAGTATGCTTTAAGCATAGTCTCTTCCAGGTGGCTTCCTGCAGTAAGCAGTATCCTAATTAGTTTACCAGATTTTTTTCACCATTCTCTTCAGTATCCATTATTTGAAGCTTTCTCTGTGGTATCTTTCTGCAGTAATCTCATTGCAGTAACCTCTCCTAAGATTGGTTATGCATATAGAATGAGGGTTACTATTCTGTGGTTTTGTCTCATCAAAACATACTTAAATATTTTCCAACAATTTCCCCCTTTTTGATGATGACAAAACCTTTGCAGATAAGATCAAAAGTACATAATCTCTCAAGCACATAAAACAGATATATAAGTTAAAGAAACTTTTAAACAAGCTGCTTTCATTAAATCACATATGAGTCAAAAAGAAAGGTTGTAAGCTTTAGAAAATAGAAGATATTTTATATAGACAAAATATTTACAGTACAAAGCAGTAAGCTAAGTACAATGTAGACATTTTATCTAGACTCATTCTTCTTTCTCTTGCTTTTGCCTTTCTTTCCCCCTTATTAGCTTGCTGACATCTTCTTTCTAGCTTCTTCCTCTTCTGTGCAGGTTCTTGCTCCCAATTGATTTTCCTATTTGATTGTGGAGGAGAGCTGAAAAAGGTGAGGAGGTCGCAAGAAGAAAGAAAGGAGGTTCAATCGGAGTATAACGTGAAGTAGCAGAGGAGCTTTAGGCGCAGTAGCTTGCTGCGGCCTTTATTCCTTCCCTATCTTCACCAACTCCTGTGACTGTCCGCTCCTCCTCATTCTCTTGGAAGCAGAAGAGAACTCACCCCATAGAAGGGCTTGAATCTTCTCTTCTTCACCTTTGGAAGACTTTTGATCTTCCAAGATCCTTCGTAGTTCTTCCACTCTTTTATCATTATAAAAAATGAGCTGAAGCTCGGGGGTAACTGGAGAGGGATCCTCCAACTCTACATCCGACCTCTAAGAGGAGACCTTGGGCGCAAGTCCTCAGGCACCCTCGGACTTGAGGTGAGGAAGACATGCTAGAAGTTCATCTCTTCCGAGACAACTTTGTTTGGCAAGCATTAAGCGTAAGGAGTGACTCTTCATGATTTGAGGTGTGCTTGATTGATTATTTGCAGAGAATGTGCTTCTAATAAAGAATGAAGAGAATAGTTTCCAACAATCTGGTGCCATAATGTATCAAGGGTAAGAGAGGGTTTATGAATGAAGATGTCGAATAAGGAGTGCATGTATGTATAGAGTTTGAGATACTCCCTATTTTGAGTATTCTATGAGATCCTACGGTTAGGTTTATCTTCTTAAAGATCTCATTAACTGTTCCACCGGTTTCCAATAAAGTTGTTGGCAGTTTCCACAACTTTTGTTTTTTTACCTCTGCATGAGGTGTTTGCTTGAGTATTTGGTCAACATTTGATTCTCAGCCCTTAGATTTTCTTGATCGCACGGCTGATATCCAAGGGTTGTGAAAAATGTGGTCCACTTTTCATGCACGCACATTACTGAGTTTGGTGAGATGTAACCCACCAGTGACCTCCTTTCAAGTGACTTGATGACAAGTACTCTAAAGTCTAGTAACCTAGCATCCAGTAGATCGGTGTCTAGCGTCCTGGTTTGCAGTGATTTGATGTTCAGCGACCTAGTATCCATCCATCTGGTGTCTAGCGTCCTGAGTTTTAACATCCTGTTATCCAGCGACCTAGTATCCAGCAACCTGGTGTCTAGCGTCCTGTAATCAGAGCTTTGTCATATCATCGAAGGTTTCCCCTGAATTCAGTAGCCTATTGGCTGAGGGTGAGTTGACTTTCTCTTGAGTTTTCAGATTCCTGTGGTAATCACATCTTGCTTCTGTTGTATGGGTTGCTCTTTGTGTCTGATTCCTGTTGATTTTACAGATATGCTCCTTGAAGCTCGCTTTCATGTATGGAGGACCTCTTTGTGCCTGAAAATCTATTTCTTGATTGCTCAACGGTCTGATGGTTGTCTTTTGTAGTTTCTATCAGAGGTACCTACAGTGAGGATCCTTACATAGGTACCTATATGAGTATAGGTCCTTTTGGGTCAATTTTCTTTCAGGAATTTAGAATTTCCTTACAGCCCATAGTTGCTGTAGAGATAGTTTTGTTTCCTATAAGATTTTTGTTAGTAAGCAAAAATGAGGTGTGTGCAGGTGTTTACTTACTGTATTTCTTTAGATTATGAACTCCTTTGGGTATAGAAAAGACAAAACTGATACCAGTAAGGTAGACAATTTTCTTTCCATTTGGAGTTGTTGTTCTGCTTGGTTTCCTCGGGGAATGTCAGGTTGTTACAGACATTTTACAGCATACCCATATCCTTTGGGTTTCTCCAAGGACTTAACTCCTTTGTCTGCTGAGTTACCTTGATTAGTACTAGAAGTTCCCCCTTACTTTATGGTTATCTCTTTTAAGATGTAGGGTCACTTTCAGTACTATTTTAGGTAATCTTGAGGTTTGCATGAGTAGGTGAAACATCTTCTTTTTTAATGTCAACGTACAGGCTTCCCTTCTCATTTTCAAGTCAAGTGACCAGTGTCTTTCAAGCCTGTTATCTTCAGTCCTCTGAAGATTCTTTCATTTAGCTTTCTTAATCGTTGGTTCTCATATAATCACTTGAGTTTCTTAACAGGATAAAAATAAGCGAGACCAAAAACATAAGAGCAACTTAGAATGAGGTACCTGGTTATTGTTATTCCTTTCTTGAGAGTTGGTTTAAAGAGTAGATCCTCTTTCATTCTTTGCTTCCTTTCTGGAGGATGGTTTGGTTGATGGAGTGAGCTTCTCTTCTTACACTCCTTCGCTTGACTTCTTCAGTATCTTCTTCCAAGGTTACTTGTTCGCTCATTGTTGTTGTCTTAAAAGATCTAGTAAGGTCCATACTCCCTAGCTTCGCTTTGTGTCAGCTTCCTCTTCATGCTCAGTAACCTGCTTCACTTTGTCGGTTTGCTCTTTATTAAGTAGGAACTTGCTTCTCAGGCACAACTTCCTGTTTAGCAGCTTGTTCCTCGAACATAGCTTGCTGTTCACTAGCTTCCTGCTTCTGAACAACTTTTCTTCACAACTCAGCTCGATTTTCCATATCCTTCTTAGCTGCTTGTTGTCTTCACATCAATCATATCCTTCAACGAAGGCAATGGATATTTCTGATTTGTGATGTGAGGGAGAGGGAGAGAGAGAGAGACATTTATCAAGGATGGGATCTGGATAGATCAATTAGATCTTTTCATTTCATCCAACAGGCTCTGATACCACTTGTTGGTATCAGTTATCACTTGTTGGATGTTTTATCCATCCTGCTCTGATACCACTTGTTAGTCCCAAGTGGTAGTAGGCTTAGAGGGGGGGAGGGGTGAATAAGCCTACTCAATTTTCAAACTTTTCTTCTTTCCACGAGGCTTAGATCGGGAGGCAGTAACCTTTTGGGAAGTTACTTATCAGAGTTATTTTGCGGAAGCTTCCTCTCCTGTAAAGACTCAATATGCAAGACATGTATCTAACTTAAGATATGCATATAGAACAGTAAGCATAGATAAACGCATTGATATACAGAGGTTCGAAGGTGGAGTAACCCTTCTACATCCTCTCTGTCTCTTCTCAAGAGGGAACATTTGTTAAACTTGTTGATTTACATAGTGTTGAAATATATTTAAGTATGTTTTGATGAGATAAAACCACAGAATAGTAACCCTCATTCTATAAGCATAACCTATCTTAGGAGAGGTTACTGCAACGATGTTACTGCAGAAAGATTTGACAGAGAAAACTTCAAAGAAAGGATGCTGAAGAGAATGGTGAAAAGAATTTGGTAGACTAATTAGGATACTGATGACTGCAGGAAGCTACTGGAAGAGACCTTGTCGAAGCAGATTGCAAAGCAGAAAGCTACCTGAGAGACCATGCTGAAGCATACTGCAGAGCAGCATGATACAGAAGCCTCAAGCCACCTGACGAAGCGAGCCAGAGAATGAAGCTCCAAAGTGAGCATGAGGAGGAATTTACAAAGCAGGCATGGGAAGAAAGTCAAAAGTTACCGGTATAGAGAAGAGGAATGAAGCTAATCAGATGAAGACACGTGGAAAGTGAAAAGCTGGCGTGTAATGAGAAGAAGTGCGGCACATCTAATGATGGAAATCTACCTATCTTCAATGGGCAGATTTCCTAATCTATAAATAGAAGAAAACTGAAGACTGAGAAGAGCGGAAGAGAGAAAGAACAAGAGAGCTTGTGTGAGAACAAGAGAGAAGAAGGGAAACATAAGAGAAAGCTCAGAAAAAAGGGGGAAGAGCATACAGAAAAGATGAAGAAAAAAGTGTATAAAAGATAATTAAACACTCTATGCCCTGAAACACATACTCAGTCACACAGTCCAGACAACAAGCTACAGCAGATCAACCTGCAAAAGAAGCCTAAGCTTGCTGCAACCAGTTGAAGAAGAAGAAGAAGACAAACCTTTTAAGGACTGTCTTGGAGTGCTTAGTGCGAGGAACAAAGTCCTGCTAAGCTGTCCACTTTCTGAAGAAGAAAGTGAGGACCCTGGGTGGGTTGAGTAGGATCCTGTGTGGGTCAGTTAGGAGAGTAGGCAAGCAGCTGTGAGCAGTTATGTGTAGGCTTGCTACTTACTTGTTAAGTGAGTGTTATAATAGATAGGGCTATGTAAATCAACAAGCTTAACAAATGTTCCCTCTTGAGAAGAGACAGAGATGATGTAGAAGGATTACTCCACCTTCAAACCTCTATATATCCATGAGTCTATATGTGCTTACTGTTTTATCTGCATACTCTATGATAAGTTGCACATCTTCTATATTTGGTATTTTCAATAAGAAAAAACTTCCCTAACCACTCTGATCAGTAACCTCCCAAAAGGTTACTGATTCTGGAACTAAGCCTTCAGAAGTAGAAAAACTTTGAAATATGAGTAGGCTTATTCACCCCCCTCTAAGCCTACTGCCACTTGGGACCAACAAGTGGTATCAGAGCAGGTTGAACTAAACATCCATCAAATGATATCTGATACCAACAAGTGGTATCAGAGCAGGATGGATAAAACACCCAACAGATGATATCTGATACCATCAGAGCAAGTTGGATGATATGTAAGATCTAATCGATCTATCCAGATCCAATCCCTGATAAAGATCTCTCTCTCTCTCTCTCTCCCTCAACATAGATCAGAAAAATCCATTACCTTTGTTTAGAAGACAACTAACAGCTAAAGGATATAGAAAATCAAGCTGAGTTGTGAAGAAAAACTGTTTAGAAGAAGGAAGCTGGTGAACAGTAAGCTATGTTCAAGGAACAGGCTGCTAAGTAGGAAGCTGTGCATAAGGAGCAAACTTCTATTTAAATGAAGAGCAGATCGACAAAGTGAAGTTGGTTGCTGAGCATGAAGAGGAAGCTGATACAAAGGAATCAAAGTGAAGCTAGGAAGTATGGACCATACTGGAGCTTCTAGTCTACAGCAATGAGCAAACAAGCAACCTTAGAAGAAGATGTTGATGAAGTCAAGCGAAGGAATGTAAGAAGAAAAGCTCACTCCATCACCTAGACTATCCCCCAGAAAGGAAGCAAAGGATGAAAGAGGATCCACTCTATAAACAAACTCTCATAAAAGGAATAACGATGACCTGGTACCTCGTTCTGATTTACTCCTATAACTTCGGTCTCGCTTATTTTATCATGTTAAGAAACTCAAGTGATTACATGAGAACCAACGATCAAGAAAACCAAATGAAAGAATCTTCAGAGGACTGAAGATAACAGACTTAAAAGACACTGGTCACTTGACTTGAGAATGAGCTAGAAGGGAAGCATGTACGTTGACATTCACAAAGAAGATGCTTCACCTACTCATGCAAACCTCAAACCTACCTAAGATAGTACTGAAAGTGACCCTACATCTTAAAAGAGATAATCATAAAGTAAGGGGGAACTTCTAGTACCAATCAAGGTAACTCAGCAGACAAAGGAGTTAAGTCCTTGGAGAAACCCAAAGGATATGGGTATGCTGTAAAATGTCTGCAAAAACCTGACATTTCGTAAGGAAACCAAGCAGAACAGCAACTCCAAATGGAAAGAAAACTGTCTACCTTACTGGTATCATAGTTTGTCTTTTCTATACCTAAAAGAGTTCATACTCTAAAGAGATACAGTAAGTAAACACCTGCACACACCTTCTTTTGCTTACTAACAAAAGTCTTACAGGAATCAAACTATCTCTACAGCAACCATGTGCTGTAAGGAAAGTCTAAGTTCCTGAAAGAAACTTAACCCAAAAGGACTCATACTCGTATGAATACCTAGAAAAGTATATTCTCTGTGCAGATACCTTCAACAGGAAGTAAACGCCAAGAAGCAACCCATACAACCAAAGTAAGATGTGATTGCCACATGAATCTGAAAACTCAAGAAAAGGTCAACTCACCCTCAGACAATAGGCTACTGAATTCAGGGGGAACCTTTGACGATATGGCAAAACTCTGACTACAGGACGCTAAACACCAGGTTGCTGGATAACAAGACACTGAAAATCAGGACGCTAGACACCAGACGGATGGATACTAGGTCGCTGAACATCAGGTCGCTGCAAACCAAGACGCTAGACACCGAGCTACTAGATACTAGGTTACTGGATAACGGAATACTTGTCTACAAGTCACTGGAAAGGAGGTCACTGGTGGGTTACATCTCACCAAACAACAGTGGTTACCTAAAATCAATCGGTAACGTGTGCGTATGAAAAGCGGACCACCTTTTTCAGAACCCTTGGATATCAGCCGTGTGATCAAGAAAATCTAAGGGCTGAGAATCAAGTGTTGACCAAACACTCAAGCAATCACCTCATGCAGAGGAAAAAGGAAATAAAGCTGTGAAAACTGCCAACAACTTTATTGGAAACCGGCGAAGCAGTTAATGAGATCATTAAGAAGATAAACCTAACCGTAGGATCTCATAGAACACTCAAAATAGGGAGTATCTCAAACTCTATAAATACATGCACTTTATATTCTTCATCTTCATTCATATATCCTCTCTCTCTCGCATCCTTAAACATCATGGGACCAAATTGTTGGAAACCATTCTCTTAATTCTTTCTTAGAAGCACATTCTCTGCAAATAATCAACCAAGCATCTCTCAAATCATAAAAAGTCACCTCTCACGCTTGACACTTGCTAAACAAGTCTTTCTTAGAAGACTCGATCTTCTAGCTTACTGCCCTCACCTCAATTCCAAAGAACTTGCACCCAAGTTCTCCTCTCAGAAGCAAGAGATAGAGCAGAAAGATCCCTCTCCAGTAACCTCAAAGCTTCAGCACTTCGATAATGACAAAAACGGGGAAGAAACTGTGAAGGATCTTGGAAGATCAAAAGTCTTCCAAAGGTGGAAAGGAGAAGATTCCAGCCCATAAAGGGTGTTGGATGAATTTTGCTTAGAAGGAGCTGAGCTGGAGTAACAGTAGGAGGAGTTCGTGAGGTTATACCGAGAGAGGGGCTGCAGCAAGCTACTGCACCAACCCTCTCTCCCTCTGCTCAGGACCCTCCCATCTGTTTTCATTATCTTCTCCGAATAAGCGCCTCTTCACCTTTTTCCGTTCATCTCCTAAATCAAAGAGGAAAACCAATTGGGAGCAGGTTCTTGCACCCAAAAGAGGGAAAAGCTGACAAAGAAAGAAGCCAACAACAAGCAAAAGGGGAAAAGAAAGAAATGAAAGACCAAGAAAAAGAAGAATGAGTCTAGATAGAATATTTACATTGTACTTTGCTTACTGCGTTGTATTGTAAATATTTCATCTATATAAAATATCTTCATTCTCAAAAGCTTACTCCTTGTGACCTTTCTTTTAGACTTATATGTGATTTGATGAAAGCAGTGTGCTCTAACTTTAAATATCATACAATCTGCTTTCTGTGCTTAAATGACTATGTACTTTGATCTACTACAAAGGTTTTGTCATCATCAAAAGGGGGAAATTGTTGAAACATATTTAAGTATGTTTTGATGAGATAAAACCACATAATAGTAACCCTCATTCTATAAGCATAACCTATCTTAGGAGAGGTTACTGCAACGAGGTTACTACAGAAAGATTTGACAGAGAAATCTTCAAAGAAAGGATGCTGAAGAGAATGGTGAAAAGAATCTGGTAGACTAATTAGGATACTTATGACTACAGGAAGCTACTGGAAGAGACCTTGCCGAAGGAGATTGTAAAACAGCAAGCTACTTGAGAGACCATGCCGAAGCATACTGTAGAGCAGCATGCTACAGAAGCCTCAAGCCACCTGACGGAGCAAGCCAGAGAATGAAGCTCCAGAGTGAGCGCGAGGAGGAATCTACAAAGCAAGCATGGGAAGAAAGTCAAAAGTTACCGGTAGAGAGAAGAGGAATGGAGTCAATCAGATAAAGACACGTGGAAAGCGAAAAGCTGGCGTGTATCAGAAGAAGTGCGGCACATCTAATGATGGAAATCTACCTACCTTCAATGGGCAGATTTCCTAATCTATAAATAGAAGAAGACTGAAGACTGAGAAGAGCGGAAGAGAGAAAGAGCAAGAGAGCTTGTGCGAGAACAAGAGAGAAGAAGGGAAGCACAAGAGAAAGCTTAGAAAAGAGGGGGAAGGACATACAGAAAATAAGAAGAAAAGAGTGTACAAAAGATAACAAGTGAGAAGAAAGCTCAAACACTCTATGCCTTGAAACGCATACTCAGTCACACAGTCCAGGCAGCAAGCTACAACATATCAACCTGCAAAAGAAGCCTAAGCTTGCTGCAACCAGTTGAAGACGAAGAAGATAAACTTTTTAAGGACTGTTTTGGAGTGCTTAATGCGAGAAACAAAGTCCTGCTAAGATGTCCACTTTCTGAAGAAGAAAGTGAGGACCCTAGGTGGGTTGAGTAGGATCCTGTGTGGGTCAGTTAGGAGAGTAGGCAAGCAGCTGTGAGCAGCTATGTGTAGGCTTGCTACTTACTTGTTAAGTGAGTGTTGTAATATATAGGGCTATGTAAATAAACAAACTTAACAAATGTTCCCTCTTGAGAAGAGGCAGAGAGGATATAGAAGGATTACTCCACCTTCGAACCTCTGTATATCCATGCGTCTATATGTTCTTACTGCTTTATCTGCATACTCTATGATAAGTTGCACATCTTCTATATTTGGCGTTTTCAATGAGAAAAAGCTTCCGCAACCACTCTGATCAGTAACCTCCCAAAAGGTTACTGATTCTGGAACTAAGCCTTCAGAAGTAGAAAAAGTTTGAAATATGAGTAGGCTTATTCAACCCCCCCCTAAGCCTACTGCCACTTGGGACGAACACATAGCCTATCTATTACAACACTCACTTAACAAGTAGCAAGCCTAAACATAGCTGCTCACAGCTGCTTGCCTACTTTCTAACTGACCCACACATGATCCTACTCAACCCATTCAGGGTCATCACTTTCTTCTTCAGAAAGTGGACAGCTTATCAGGATCCTAGTCCTGACTAAGCACTCCTAGACAGTCCTTAAAAGGTTTGTCTTCTTCTTCTTCAACTGGATGCAGCAAGCTTGGGCTTCTTTTGCTGGTAGATCTACTGTAGTTTGCTGCCTGGACTGTGTGACTGAGTATGCGTTTCTGGGCATAGAGTGTTTGAGCTTTCTTCTATCTTGTTATCTTTTGTATACTCTTTTCTTCTTCTTTTCTGTATGCCCTTCCCCCTCTTTTCTGAGCTTTCTCTTCTGAGCTCTCTTTTGCGCTCTTCTTTTCTTTTGTTGTTCTTTTTCTCTTTTGAGCTCTCTCATGTGCTCTTCTCTATACGAGCTTTTCTCCATACTCTATTGTGCTCGCTTCTTCTCTCCTTTTCTTCTTCAATCTTCAGTCTTCTTCTATTTATAGATTAGGAAATCTGCCCGTTGAAGGTAGGTAGATTTCCATCATTTAATGCGCCACACTGCGTTTGATACATGCCAGTTTTATGCTTTCCACGTGTCTTTATCTGATTGGTTCCATTCCCCTTTCTCTCTACCGGTAACTTCTAGCTTCCTTCCTTGCTTGCTTTGTAGCTCTCTTCCTAGCCTTGCTCTTAGGTGACTTGAGACTTCTGTAGCTTGCTCCTTCGCAGTCTGCTTCGGTATGGTCTCTTCCAGGTAGCTTCTTGTCAGATAGCTTGAGTCTTCGGTAGCTTGCTGCTTTGCAGTATGCTTTAAGCATAGTCTCTTCCAGGTGGCTTCCTATAGTAAGCAGTATCCTAATTAGTCTATCAGATTCTTTTCACCATTCTCTTCAGTATCCTTTCTTTGAAGCTGTCTCTCTCGTATCTTTCTACAGTAACCTCATTGCAGTAACCTCTCCTAAGATTGGTTATGCATATAGAATGAGGGTTACTATTATGTGGTTTTGTCTCATCAAAACATACTTAAATATGTTCCAACATATTATGTATCTCTACTTACAATAACGATTATGTTTTTTATATTAATGTTGATAATTATCATTTTATTTTATTTTAAAAAAATTACAAAATTAAATTATTATTCTATAAATAATATTTAGTTACTTATAACTAATATAAACTAATAATTAATACTGTAAATCAATATAAAGTAAAAGTATAACAAGAGAAAAACAATAGAAAAATAATATTAAAAATACATAAATAATATAAAAATAATTAATAAATATAAAAATATTAAAAATAAAGATAATAAAATTATTTGTATTATATAATACATATAATTTTAGTTTTGCTATTAAATTTACATCTAAATATAAATATATAAAATATTTGTAAATATATACAAATAAGATATAATAGATACTAGAATAAATTATTGTTTATATAAAAACATATAAATAAATTGTAACTAAAATATATTTTATACAACATAAAAAAAGAAACTTAGTTAAATAATATAAATCATATAAAATAAATTAATAAAGATTAGGATAAAATTAAACAATTTTACTACTTTAAGAAAATGTAAATTAATAAATAATAATAAAATTAAAAAGTATATATATCAATATAATATACCTTAATAATTGTGTAATGATTAATTTTCTACATTTTTAAAATTTAAAATACCCAATTATCTAAATTTGAGTGATATATTGAACAAGAATATTAAAATAAAATTATATTGAAAAATAATTTGGTTAGATAAATATTGATTTAATAATTATACAATTAATTTATAATATATTATCAATTATGAAATAAAATCATATGAATTATTTCATTTATTTCCCTTTGTTATATCAATCATATGAATTAATAGTTTTATATAATTCCTTTCCCATCATCATTCCATTCTTAGGTTCATTTCATTTCCACCTAATTTCATTCCATCACACCAATCATGACGTAAATATTTTGATTAAGGTTTTCAACGAAGTCTTATTTGATATGAGTATGGAAATTAATAATGGTACAAATTAACCATGAGATTGACTGAGATTCCATAAAAGTGATGTGCCCAACGAGATTTTTTGGAGCCTGGCCATGTAAAGCTGCAAGTTGAGGTATGATATCTTTCCCCAAGTAAGGGTCTCCCACAATACCTCATGCATCCCACACCCAGATATCAAAAACTGTTTTCGAAAGGTAACACCAAGCACGATGTTGTAGAGGATGGAAATCTTACTAATTTTCATCTAATCAGAAGCATTATTCTGAAGCTCTCTGTTCATTAACATGGTCTGGAATGCTTGAACAATCACACGAGCAGAATCAATATGAACTTTGTGATATACCCCCGGTGATCCCCGGCCGGGTTAAATTCTGGATCGCCAAATCGTAGTCCAATAATCAAAGCAAACTCTCTCCTAGTGAATTTACAAAGACTACGGTTTCTACCAGTTAAAAACAACTTTTAATCCAAATGGGTGGTTGCCCACGAACTTCAACAAGAGCACACGCATATATGTTTTGCATGTCTCATTCTATCAAAGGATGAAATGTCCGAAACATTACTCCATGAACGGTCATATACAGTAATCACCCAAATCGAGCAGCTTTGCCTAATATCTTCCCGGACACTAAGACGAGTATATGGGGCGTCGTCCCATGCCAACTCGGCCAAACCCAAGCTAAATCCAATTTTATGAAGAAATAATTTTAGGTCAATTAAAGTATAATTTGCCCAATATGTTACAAAGTTGCTAAAAAATTTAAATCAAAATGTTATTTTAAACATATTTCGTTAACAATGTTCGTCAATATATAGTTTTACCTTAATCCGCTTTTTGTACGAATATTTCTCTCGTTTCCCTCTCAAACTAGATTTCCTCACCTCTCCTCTCAAATCAAATTTGGAATTGAGTACATGAGTGATTGAATTGTGCTCTTGAGATCTACTATATCTGTATTTATTGAGAAAATATGGTTGCATATGTTTATGTTGATTTGTTCAAACTAGAATATATGAGAATCATTGAATTCAAATGCAACATGCAAAACTTTGCAAGTGTTGATTTCATAGATCATGCCAAAAAAGGCCAAATAAATTTCCCATTATTTTCAAATCTTTCTTCACAATTACAAAAAATTCATTAAATTATTCTGCCATAAACTAAAATTATCCTCAAAATTAAAACTATCAGTTTTGTGAGAAAAACTGATATTATAGAACGAAAATAGAAATGTTGTGAGGAATGTTGGCAACACGGAGAAGAAAAAATAATATTTGTATGTCCTTTTATCTATACGACTAGGTATAAGATCAGATATTTTTGTACTAATTTTTCCCTTTCCAATTTTATTGTCAGTAATGTTGATTGTTCCAACAAAAAAGAACTAAAATTGCAAATAATCGATAGTTAGCAGACGAAATTGGAAAGAGCAAAGTTAGTACACCTAAATTGCAAAAAGTCTAAGTTATTGGATGAAAATTCATTTTTACCATATATATGTATATATAAAAATATAGCTTTGACATGTTTACTCCTCATGCATGTTAATATATTCTTCACACAAACATGTTTTATTGAATATATGGGATGTGCGGTAAGAGTAAGTCTCTTGTGAATCGGGTGCATGGATAGATCCATGCACCCGGGTCGGATCCGGGTCAGGGGGGACCGCACTCTTTTTTTTTTTCGCTCATGATTTTTGAAAAAAATCACATACCAATAGTATATGTTAGACATACCTTTACGTTATGTTAGACATACCTTTAAACTATGTTAAACATATCAGTTCTGCCCAGATTCCATGTCTTGTCTTTTTTTGGCTTGATTTTTGAATTTTGGCACATACCACTACGTTATGTTAGACATACCTTTACGTTGTGTTAGACATACCTTTATGTATACTTAAACATACCTTTGTATATGTTAGACATACCTTTATATATAGTTAAGCATACCTTTATATATGTGAGACATACATTTGTATATAGTTAGACCTACCTACACATGGTTGGTCTAACTATACACAAAGGTTGGTTTAACTATACACAAAGGTTGGTTTAACTATACACAAAGGTTGGTCTATTGGAGCGAATTTTGGGTGAGCTTCAACATAAGTGTTCAGCGCGTGGGAGCGCGCGCATGCGAGTGGGAGGCGCGTTTTTGACGCGTGAATGGGTCAACCCAGTTGCACGGATCCCAGATCCGTGCAACCGATGCATAAAAGTTTTTGTCGTGCGGTAATTGTATTGATATGGAATGTAACACCCCAAATAAAATTAAGCTTTAAATAGAGCTTATGAGAATTTTTATAAGTTAATTCTTGAAATTTAAGTTCGATCTGTCTTTTTGAGATTTAGATTTAGAGTTAAGTCCGAAGATCAATCTGCCAATATGTTACGTATAAAATATTTCAAGACAATGATATGATAACCTAAAATTAATTATTAATTTCAAATATTTTAAGTTGATGAAAGAGATAAAATAAATCGTTAATAATCACAACTAAATGGTGTTAAGTGGTTTAATCCAATTTTAATTTATGAGGTTGCATTCGATAGATAATTTTTATACGAGAACTCAATGGTCCGTAAACCGTACACAAAACAAAATCTCGATCAAATAATAATTACACTTAATAATTTAATGTAATATCTAATTAAATATTGGTTCAAGAAAATACAAACCCGACTCAATTAGTAATCTAAGATCCGGTTCGTTTCTTGGTGTGGAAAAGGGAACGAATCATCACCCAACGCCACCTCACCTACCAAATGGGTGACACCTCACCCCATGTCCTTTCTCTCATCCCCATCCCACCTCTCTCTCTCTCTCTCATACTTCTTTCTCTATCGGTTTGGAAAAGGAAGGAGGAACACACACTTCTCTCTCCACCTCTCTTTCTCGGATTTGTTCAGCCGACCACCACCACCACCACCACCGAAATCCCGTCACCTTCACCGCGTGTATTCGACAGAAGGTGGCTGCCGCCGTGCTGTGTGTGAGAGAGGGTGTTGTGTGTGTATTACGCAGGTGTGTGTGGGTGTTTCTTGCTGCTGTTTTGGAGAGGGGCGGCGCCGTGCAGGGTGCGGGGCTGATGGGGGAAACACTGCCGACGATGTGCTGTCGCCGGCAAGGGCTGTCGTGCCGTGGAAGAGGTGGTTGGGTGTAGTGAGTGCGTGTGGTGTGTGTTGTGTATATGCGCGGTTGCTGCTGCGTTTTGATGGAGGCGCGGCAATGTCGGGCGGCGCCGTGCGGTGCTGGTGAGAAGAGGGCTGCCGGCGTTCGTCGCCGGCAGCAGCGGAGGCAGTGGCGGCTGAAATGGAGGGGGGCAGGGGCTGCACTTGAAAATTAGGTTAAATTTTGGGCCTTTGTGCAATTTTGCTTATTTAATATTCAGTCCCTATATTTTTGCCTAATTTCATTCCAACCATTGCAATTTTGTTAATTTGCAGATTGACCCCAGAACTTTGATATAATGATAAACTGAACCTTATACTTGCTGAATATTATATTATGACCCCAAACACTTATTATGTGTAGTATATCCTACAACGCTAGTAAATACTAGAATGACTTCGAAAATGATACGAAAAGTGTGACGAACCACCGTTAAGCAAGGGAAAACCCTAGTTTTCAAATAAACCTTAATCCTAGAATAGACAATCATTAACCCGAACTTTTATACTTTATAGGAAGTACGAACGAGGACCAGAATTGAAGAGGATATAAGAAATAGAGCACCGACGAACGCTATTATCCAAGGTGGGTGTAAAGTCTTATCAAATAAATGTTTTCGTTTAAATTATATTGTACAACTTGTTAAGTGACATTTATTGCTATATGTGGCTTTAATTTCAGTAGTTGGTTATTATTTTATGATTGATTTTCGAGTAAATTATATGTTTTTAAGGATTAATGTTTTTCGAGGGATACAAATGCGACTGGTTTCACATGATGAAAAGTTGGGATAATACCCGTACTAGAGGGGTTTCTTTAGAAACCAATACATGTCAAAGGATTTATTTGCCAATTTGTAGTCGTGAATTATATGAACCTACGTGAATGTGATTAATGTGTACAATGTGTTATGTGAGAACTATTTTGTGAAATGTAACTGCACATGCGCTTGCACGCCAAGTATATCGGATATTCTTCGGAAACCCAACATGAAGGGTGTAAAAACCCATAGGGTCGGCTTGGGGCCCGGATAGATTTTTTTCGGATATCTATCCCACATGGTTTGCAGGGGACTACTCGGGAGTCCACAATGTGTAATATGTATATGTATAGTATATGATTATAGTATTATGTGTCCCTATCACATTATAGGTCGACCCACTGAGTGTTCCTTTGGCGCTCACTCCTATGTGTAAAAATGTTTTCAGCTAAAGTATCCAGGACATGGCGTGCGAGCAGTGAATGCCGGTAGCCGATATTATCAAGATCATATAAGATTTTAATAAAGAGAATTCTACTTTATAAATTTCAAACATGTTTATTTATGTAAATGATTATTCTATCGCTCTTTTCAATGTATTAAAAAAGTGTCTGTAAAGAAAGGAATTTCAATAAAATAATTTCCGCTGCATTTTTTCAAAATTCGTGTTTCGTAACAATATTTTATGGAATAATATTTACCAGTTAATCACGAATTTATTTATTTTTTTATAATTGAAAAGGACAATCTCTAATGTAAGTAGCGTCCAAAAAAAGGATTTTAAAACGGGCCGTTACATGGAAGATGTAACACAGAAAGATATACAACATCTCGTGTGCACGGCGAAAGCCACATAATGTACCAATTATTTATTTCACTAAAATCAGTTATGAATACATGTGATTACAAAAGTTTACATTCTTAGACTGACTTTATCAATGCCCTTGTCCACAAAGTCATAGGAAAAGACAAAAAATTTGATAAAAAAAAAACAAAAAAAAAAAAAGAAAAGAAAAACAAAATTAAAGGCTTCAACCGATTGTAGATTTGGTTGGTTGACCAAACCTAAACTACAACCTCATTCATCCTTCTTATTTTATGCACTAGATATGACCCCTGCGTTGCACGGGATTGGTTTACAATTTATATCTAAATATTTTTCCTATAAAATTAAATCTTAAATCATCTTTTGTAATGATTTAAATTTAAATTTAGATTTATTTTTTCGTTGATCATGAAACAATTTTGTCATTTAATATGAGATATATTTGACATCATTGACATTAGTATTGAAGTAAGTTTGTTATTTGTACATAATTATAAAGAATACAATATTCAACTTCCTTCCTTATGAATGCATAGTGAATCATTTTTCCAAGGTAAACTTAAATCTTCTTGAAAGACCTGTAGTGATGTTACTTGAGAAACAATTTCCTTAAAACATTGTTCTTCTACATTTTTTTATAGATAAATCACATAAATTAATGCATCTTTTTGTTATTTATATATTATGAGAGAAAATGCATAATATACACCAAATAAGCATGCATACATGCATATAATATAACCGTCTTTAACATATTAACACATTTTTAATAATGAAATATTGAATTGTGAATTTTAAAACCTAAACTTTGCGTGAAAAGATATCATCTAAAATGGGTCAAAGACAAAATAAACTTCAAAATATACACCAAGGATCTCATGGATGCTTCTCACCATTCATAGATTCTTGAAACAATAATACAAAGTTGATCAGAAAAAAAAAGATTAAAAAAATGAAAATGAAGCGTTAAACTAATCCCTCATGAAATACCATACAATCCAATCCATACAATTCTATCACATAAGAATTAAGAAACAAAATGACAATTTCAAAAAAAAAAATTCAAAATAAACAATGTTTTTATGACAATGGAAAAGAAAGTCACACTATGTTTAACATTAGTTACTGGAGACATAAATAATTTGTATAATTCTAAAGTTGAAAAGTGAATATTACATCCATAGCAAGGTGTTCCTAGGCACAACATGTAACTAAGCCACTAAAGTGCTATTAAGCCACCATTTTGCCCTTTTAAATTAAAGTTATGCACTCAAGAATGAACTTACTATAAGAGAATTACGTTATACAATCAGGAGAATTAACAAAGGTGATTACATCATTTGCCTTACAACTTGAGTTCTGCTAGGATCGCTCGTTTGTCACAAAGTAACGCTCTTTCAAAGGTTATAAATTGTTAGTTCTTTCGCAGGACATCAACTCAGTAAGACTTTAGATATACCTTCAAGCAAAGTTGGGAATGTAGACAGAACATACCCGAAAAACATCATGATGAGAAAAACAACTATTTCTACAAAAAACTCAAGAAGATAAAGAACATCACGAATTTAGGAAAGTAAAGAACATGAATCTATACATACACATATATAAATTGAGAGTAAGACTTTTCATATAAGTCATAATTAAATTGAGAGATAAAATTTTTCATATCAACGTAATTAAATTAAGAGATGTAGACTTTTTATCTCCATTCAACCTTTCATATATTTTCTTGATAAATAAAAAACATAATGAGACGTAATATATTACATATAGTGCCACTGGTCGAAATAAAAAGTCTTGGGAATGCTTATTTGTCAAGCATAGGAGATGATATATACATATATATATGTGTATATATAAATTGAGAGATAAGACTTTTCATATCAATCATAATTAAATTAAGAGATAAAACTTTTCATATATTCATAACTAAATTAAGAGATGTAGACTTTTTATCTCCATTCAACCTTTCATATATTTTCTTGATAAATAAAAAACATAATGACACGTAATATATTACATATAGTGCCACTGGTCGAAATAAGAAGCCTTGGGAATGCTTATTTGTCAAGCATAGGAGATGATATATACATATATATATATATGTGTATATATAAATTGAGAGATAAGACTTTTCATATCAATCATAATTAAATTAAGAGATAAAACTTTTCATATATTCATAACTAAATTAAGAGATGTAGACTTTTTATCTCCATTCAACCTTTCATATATTTTCTTGATAAATAAAAAATATAATGACACGTAAGATATTACATAGATTGCCACATGTCGAAATATGAAGCCTTGAGAATGCTTATTTGTCAAGCATAGGAGAGACACAACCCTCTCTTTATATATATAGATTTATATCATATGTCATTTTCTTATTTGTTGTATTAATTTATTTTATGGTTGTAATTAAATTTTTGATATCGTAAATTATTTTTAAATATATCAAACTTCATTTTTTAAAATTTCTATAAATAGAAACCAATGTTGATATATTTTGAAACACTAGTTAAAACTCTCAATTTTCTCAAAATAGAGAAATTCACAACGTTCTTAAAAACGACTTGATTGAGCATATATGTAAAAAATTAAACTTTATATATTTTATATTTGTAATTTAGTATTTCATACATCTATTAGTAGTTTGATTTAAATTTTTTCGATATCATATCCCAAATATTGTAATTTATTATTTAGTTATTGTGTTAATATGTTATGTGTTAGTATGTTATTTAAAGTGTATGTTATAAAGGATTCCTTATTATAATTGTAAAATTTAAATATCAACTATTTTTTTATATCTATTTCTTATGTCTTTTATTATAATTCGACTTTAGGTAATTAATTTTTGCTGAATGGAAACAACTAGCGTTAGGGTTATCAAATTGCAATAAAAGTTTTTTGAGTTAATTCTGATTAATTTTTAGTATTTTAGTTGCACACTAATCTATATCTATATCTATATCTATATCTATATATATATATATAAAAGAACAGTTGCAACTCTCCAATGCTCGACAAATCAACATTTTGAAGCTTTCTTAACGCGACATGTGTCATTCAAATGTCATCATATGTGTCAAGTAGAATCTAAAGAGTTAAGGAATATGAAAAGTCCTTCCACCTCTTCATCTTCTTATACCATATGTTATTTAGATTTTAAAGTGTGCATATTTATAGCAGGCTGAGTGCATAGACCTTTGGAGGATATACAATAGTTGGCCAATCAGGGTTTGATTCATTGGTCGTCACACTTTTACATCATTGTTTAAATTCATTTCTAGTTTTCCCACTTTAGTCTTATGTTTCTGTTTCCATCATCTTTTGCTATGTACACAATTCTTACTCCATTCATTAATATCAATAAAAAGTGGTACATATCTTCACTTTTTTACTCTTTCATCATGCATCGATCTGGATGCTTTATATATATAAAAGTTAAGTCGCAACATTCAAGGTTGTCATTATTATACACATTTTGTTTAAGTTTATAGATTTTTTAGAGCTATGTATGAGATATATTTCTTGATATTCATGCCTAAATATTTGTTCTATATTTACAGTTAATTCTTTACTATATTTTGTGTGGTCTTCTATAATTAGATGTCATTTGTTGGACTTCAACCACTACTTTGTTTTTCTCCATATTATCAATGATGTCTATCGTTTCAAATAGATACCTATTCGATGTAAACAAATTTTGATTACATTTGATTCATTTTTGTATAAACTTAATTTCATATTCTTTTAGTTCAATTGGAGACGATTTAGTGTCCAGAATTATAGATGCAATTATCATGAGCGAAATTTTTTAATTATTGTTTTCTCAACCTCACCTAATAAAGTTGGAATTTCAAATTGTAGCAAGTTGTTCCTGAAGATAACAATGTTCAAATATTTGTTAAAATTCAATCGCGTGCAACACACGGGCATTCTCTAGTTCTTTTTTTAATAAGATGGAAGGAGTTCCGCATTAATGTTGACAGGATTAATAGGATTAATTTTTAGAGCATCACCAACAATGCTATATCAAATTGAGATAGCGTTTATTTTTATCTCCAACAGTGATCCAAATTTATGCGCCAACATCTCTCAACCATCACTTCTATGCCAACTTTAAACACGTCAACGCCCTGCGCCATCCCTTTATCTTTTATTTTTTATTTTTTTCATTCTTTTTATTCATTTTCCTTTTTTGTTTTATTTTCTTTTTCATTATTTTTTGTTTTTATTAATTTTCTTTTCTTATTTTTTATATTAAGTGCTATTAAAATTATTTTAATTTTTATCATAAAATATATAATACCATACAAATCATTCATATATTAATAAAATGTACTGTAACATTTTCATGGTTTTATTTTGACCTACAATTGGATCTTGTACGTGATATGTAAATAAACACGATTCAAATATCGATCTTCAAATGCTTGTGGCCGCCTGTTATAGATATTACGTAGAATTTTTATAAAAAAAATATTACAGGTCCGAATGAATATCTATGACTTGTATATAAAAAAAAAGGATAATAGGTACATAATTGGTAAATATTTACTGAAACTAATTATCTTTAAATTCAGTGATATCGATTATATTTATAATTGATAAAGATTTATTGATATTGATCATCCTTAAATTTAGTATATTGATATTATTAATGATGAGGATCTATCTGAACTAAATTTATAAAAATATTTGTACTCAAACATTAAATTAATAAATTAAAAGGTAAAAGAGAATGACAAATAATTAATATTATAAAGAGATTTTATCGATCCAGCCCCGAAAGATAGCCTATCTAACAATGCGGGTTATTAAAGATAAATCTTTTTAATTGAGGGTTGAAAGATTGAAAACTATCAATTTAAGATATCAGAATGAAATGTCGTTAACATATTCTTTCACGGTGTTATCTTTTTTCTTTCTCTTAGTTGATGTGGCTCTCAAATCACGCATACCTGGACATCACATCCATGTAAATAAAAAATAAGAAAAACAAATATCTCTTTCTTTTATTAATTATCATATTCGATAAAATATCTAATTAAATATAAAATTCACTAGTTTTTATATACTTTCAATACACATTTCAATTTAGTTGCTATTATATATATTTAAATAATATCATCAACAAAAAATATTATCACGCAAATATTTTGTGATAATATTTTTTCGATATATATTTTCAACAAAAGTAATTATCGTCAAGTTATTGATAGTATATAAAATACGATATTGCAAAATATTGATATTAATTATAGACTGTCCATATATATTATTGTGCATAACTCAATAACGAAAAAAATGTAAATATATCAATATTATCATGCTGTTATTTATCGATATATATTATTGAACAAAAATTAATATCACAAAATATCAATATTAATTGCAGATAATTGATAGATATTATTGAGACAGAAATCAATATCACAAAATGTGTATATATATATATATATATATATATTACAAAATATCATCGAATTGAATAAAAATAGCAATAACATATATATCCATTGTATTGATATTTTTACTCAATTCGATTATATTTTGTAATATTGTATTAATATAATATATCGACACTTTGTGATATTGGTTTTTCGGTTTTTTCCGTTAACTGTAATTAATATCAATATTTGGATATTAATTTTTGTTCAATAATATATATCGTCAAATAACATGATAATATAGATAGAATTAATTTTTTCGTTAGTGATTTAATGCACAATTATATATATATATATATATTTATATAGACAGTTTATGATTAATATCAATATTTTGTAATATTATATTTTATATAATATCAATAACTTAATGATAATTATTTTTGTTGAAAATGTGTATAGAAAAAATAACTGTGTAATAATATTTTTTGTTGATTGATATTATTTAAAAATATAATAGAAATTAGATTGAAATGTGGATTGGAAGTTTATTAAAACCAGTCAATTTTGTATTTAATTAGATATATTTTATGAAAAATAATAATTAATAAAAGAAAGAGATATTTGTTTTTCTTATTTTTATCTACGTGGCACCTCATATTCAGGTAAACATGATTTGAGAGCCTCAGGTGAGATAGAGAAAAAGATAACGCCGTGAAAGAATATGTTAACGTGTTTCATTCTCATATCTTAAATTGATAGTTTTGAATCTTTCAAACCCCGAATTGATAAGATTTATCTTTCATAGCCCATTAATAAATATGTTATCTTTCAGGTCTGGATATATAAAATCTCTATTATAAAATATGTTGTTCAAGTAGGCTAATATTTAAAGTGATCAAGGTTGCAATGTTAGTTCTTACCAAACTAAGCTAAGTTTGCATTTAAGTGAGTTTAATGATATTAGTTCTCACCAAATTAATCTAAGTTTACATTTAATTGAAGGTAATTAGTTGATGAGATATTGTCGAGGTGTGTGA
Organism: Scutellaria baicalensis; assembly: GCA_005771605.1. Taxonomy (NCBI): domain Eukaryota; kingdom Viridiplantae; phylum Streptophyta; class Magnoliopsida; order Lamiales; family Lamiaceae; genus Scutellaria; species Scutellaria baicalensis. The sequence continues at coordinate 26,781,053 of CM016721.1, forward strand.
ATGAAGTTGTGTGCAGTAAATGAGGCCATTCCTTCATTGTCACTATATAACACCATTCAAATATATTGACATTCTCCAAATTAAAATGGATCTTCAAATGATTTTATTAATTATTATATTCGATAAAATATCTAATTAAATATAAAATTCACTGGTTTTTATATATTTTCAATACACATTTCAATTTAGTTGCTATTATATATATTTAAATAATATCATCAAGAAAAAATATTATCACGCAAATATTTTGTGATAATATTTTTTCGATATATATTTTCAACAAAAGTAATTATCGTCAAGTTATTGATAGTATATAAAGTATGATATTGCAAAATATTGATATTAATTATAGATTGTCCATATATATTATTGTGCACAAATAAATAATGAAAAAAATGTAAATATATCAATATTATCATGCTTTTATTTATCGATATTTATTATTGAACAAAAATTAATATCACAAAATATCAATATTAATTGCAGATAATTGATAGATATTATTGAGACAAAAACAAATATCACAAAATGTATATATATATATATTTATATATATTTATATATATATATATATATTACAAAATATCATCGAATCGAATAAAAATAGCAATAACATATATATCCATTGTATTGATATTTTTACTGGATTCGATGATATTTTGTAATATTGTATTAATATAATATATTGACACTTTATGATATTGGTTTTTCGATTTTTTCCGTTATCAGCAATTAATATCGATATTTGGATATTAATTTTTGTTCAATAATATATATCGTCAAATAACATCATGATAATATAGATAGAATTAATTTTTTTCGTTATTGATTTAATGCATAAATATATATATATATATATATAGACAGTTTATAATTAATATCAATATTTTGTAATATTATATTTTATATAATATCAATAACTTGATGATAATTATTTTTGTTAAAAATGTGCACAAAAAAAAATAACTGTGTAATAATATTTTTTGTTGATTGATATTATTTAAAAATATAATAGAAATTAGATTGAAATGTGGATTGGAAGTATATAAAAACCAGTCAATTTTGTATTTAATTAGATATATTTTATGAAAAATAATAATTAATAAAAGAAAGAGATATTTGTTTTTCTTATTTTTATCTACGTGGCACCTCATATTCAGATAAACATGATTTGAGAGCCTCAGGTGAGATAGTGAAAAAGATAATGCCGTGAAAGAATATGTTAACGTGTTTCATTCTCATATCTTAAATGGATAGTTTTGAATCTTTCAAACACCGAATTGATAAGATTTATCTTTCATAACCCATTAATAAATATGTTATCTTTCGGGTCTGGATATATAAAATCTCTATTATAAAATATGTTATTCAAGTAGGCTAATATTTAAAGTGATCAAGGGTGCAATGTTAGTTCTCACCAAACTAAGCTAAGTTTGCATTTAAGTGAGTTAATGATATTAGTTCTCACCAAACTAATCTAAGTTTACATTTAAGTGAGTTTAATTAGCTAATGACAATTGAAGGTAATTAGTTGATGAGATATTGTCGAGGTGTGTGAATGAAGTTGTGTGCAGTAAATGAGGCGATACCTTCATTGTCACTATATAACACCATTCAAATATATTGACATTCTCCAAATTAAAATGGATCTTCAAATGATTTTGTACATTCCATTAGCACTTGCAATATACATGATCACAAAGTACTTCTTCCACAAGCTACGAAACCATCCTCCCACTCCTTTTCTCAACCTACCCATTATTGGCCATCTCTACCTTCTCAAGCACCCTCTCTGCCGCACCTTGGCCACCGTCTCCGACCGCTACGGCCCTGTCGTTCTCCTCGAGTTTGGGTCCCGTCGAGTCCTCCTCATCACATCCCCCTCCGCCGCGGAGGAATGCCTTTCTAAGAACGATGCCGTTTTCGCCAACCGTCCCGACATACTGGCCGGGAAACATCTGGGCTACAACTTCACTTCCATGGCATGGGCCCCTTACGACGATCACTGGAAGAACCTACGCAAAATATCGTCTGTCCAGGTTCTGTCAACTCAGAGGCTGCAATTACTCTACGGAATTCGAAAAGACGAGGTTAAGACAACGATGAGGATGCTTAGCAGGGGTAGCAGTGGGCGGAAGTTGGTGGACATGAAGACGGTGCTCTTTGAGCTCACGATGAACGTGATAATGAGGATGATTGCCGGAAAAAGGTACTATGGTGAGAAGGTGAAGGATGTGGCGGAGGCGCAGCGGTTTAAGAAGATTGTTAAGGATTTGTTTCGGTATAGTTCTCCAGCTATGGGGGATTTCTTGCCGGTGGTGCGGTGGTTAGGAGTGGGCGGCGTGGAGAAAAAAATGGATGAGTTGCAGAGGAATGCAGATATGTTTATGCAGGAGCTGGTCAAAGAGTGTAAGACTAGGCTTGCAGGCGGCGGTGGTGGCGGCGAAGAGGATGGGAAGACGAAAACGATGATTGAAATGATGTTGGAGTTGCAGGAGAAAGAACCTGATTATTATACAGATGCCATTATAAGACGCCTAATGCTGGTAATTCTACGCTTTTGATTTACTTTTCTTCATAAGTTAGGGAATATATAAATTGGACAAATACATCCTTGAAGAAAATAATTCTTTATTGATTATTATTATTAATTGTTTAAAAATAAGAACTTGTTACGTAGATTTTAATCAAAACAATTATATTATATTTATTAAGTAGTTGAGAATACAATATTTTTATACATTTCTTATTAATATGGAACATCATATTTTTCGAATATAACAATAATATACGATCATTTTTCCTCTAATTTTAAGTCAGTATCGTTTTGGAGTTTCGACTTTCTTATAAATCAAGAAACATAAATTTGAACAAATAATCCCGTAAACAATATAATAGAAATAAAGAAATAAGGGAAAATTGAGAAAAAGAAAGATTGTAGAATACTGTGTAATTAAATAATGAGTTACTCTCCTATGCACTAGTTGCACGGATCTGAGATCCGTGAAACTGAGCCGCACGCTGGACGCGCGCGGGCTGGGCTGGCCCGCCGAGCTCGCGCCTCTTTACTTTTTTCGTGTATTTTGGTCATTACCTTCATGTTATGTTAGTGTTACCTTCGTGTTATGTTAGGGTTACCTTCGCGTTATGTTAGTGTGATCCCATCTCCAGATTTCATACCCTTAGTTTAAAATCACTGAACTAAAATAACACGAAGGTAACACTAATATAACATGAAGGTAACACTAACATAATATGAAAGTAACATTAACATAACATGAAGGTAAAAAACAATGTTAATTATACCTTCATGTTATGTTAGAATGACTCTCACGTTATGTTAAGGTTACCTTCATGTTATGTTAGTGTTACCCTCATAAGGGTAACACTAACATAACATGAAGTAACCCTAACATAACATGAAGGTAATCCTAACATAACATGATGGTATGATTGCCTGAAGTAAATCTTGGTGGGTTTGAACGTATCCACTAGGCGCCTGGGGGCGCATGAGAGCGTGTTTAGGCTCGTGAAAATGTGCATCAGAGGCGTGTGGGGCGGATCGACCCGGGTGTATGGATAGTTGAATGAAATATTTTGCCTTAAATAATTAATTCTAAAAAGATTAAACATGTAAGTTCAAAATTAAGAAATCTTTTCAGGACCACGAAAATCTCGACACTTATGAAGTACAAACTCAATTGCATAGGTGTTGTTAGTAGGAGGCTCAGAGACATCTGCTGAAACAATGGAATGGGCCCTCTCTCTCTTGCTCAACCATCCGAATGTCCTAAAAAAGGCACAATCAGAGATCGACCACCACGTTGGACATGATCGTTTACTTGACGAAGCAGACATCACCGAGCTCCCATATCTACGTTGTATCATCAACGAAACACTACGCATGTATTCTCCGTTGCTAATGCCTCACGAGTCCTCCAGCGCATGCACTATCGGAGGCTATCAGATCCCTGCTAACACCATGTTGATGGTCAACCTTTGGGCTATACAGCACGATCCCAAGAATGTGAAAGATGCAACACAATTCAAGCCAGAGAGGTTTGAAGGAATTGATAGATATCGGAATGGATTTGGGTTTATGCCTTTCGGGTCTGGAAGGAGGAGCTGCCCGGGCGAGGGGCTGGCGGTGCGCATGGTAGGGTTGGGGTTAGGTTCTCTCATTCAATGCTTTGATTGGGAAAGAACTGGCGAAGAATTGGTCGACATGAGTGAAGGTGAGGGATTGTTGTTGCCTAAAGCCACACCGTTGATGGCTTATTGCAAACCTCGCTCTATTGCAACTCATCTCCTTTCTTAGACATAAAACTAGCTTTGGGTTTGAACTGATTTTACAGACACAATTTGTGAGGTATGATCATTTCTTTCGTATGATTTGTACTACTTTGGTAATGTCATTTATCTTTTACATATGCTTTTACGGGCTATTTAATATGTAGCACGCGCGCCCAGGGGGTGTGCACTTGCTTAAGTTTTACGGTTAATTTCAATTCTGATCCTATATGTAAGACTCTATTGTTTTCCTAAGTACACATTTTTCAATTTTGGTTCATATGTTTCAAAAAAAATTCAATTTCGTCTCATATGTTTCAAATTTTTTTCCATATCGGAATCATATGTTTAAATTTCTCCAATTGGTAAACTTTCCAATTATGATCTTATATGTTTCAAAATTTTCCAATTTTAATGCAATTTTAATTTGGTCAGATGGTTGTCCAAAAATCTCATGTGGCATTGGCAATTTTTGGAATTCTAATCAAAATTATACGAAAATTGAAACATATATGATCAAAATTGATAATTTTGCCAAAACTTGAAAAAAGTTGAAAAACATAAGACCAAAATTGAAAAACGTATACTTGGTTGTCTAAAATAAAAACAATCTTACATATAAAACCAAAATTGAACTGAACACTAAATTTTAACTGTTATGGATGCACATAATCGATGTATGTAATTAAACAAAATAATTTATTTCCATAAAATATATTGTGGGAACAACAAGAATGGGTTTCATATACATGAAACTACCTTCTACTGCAAATATTGAATGTAAGTTATGTGACGAGAAATCTTGTAAACTTGATAACCATTTGATACACTTGTATAGAAATTATAAATTGGTGGTATTTACAAAGAGAACCATGTACTATCAAATTTCCAGTCAGCAAACATATTATCGATGAATTTAATGATAAAAAATTTCACTAAGTTTTTTATCAGTAACATTTTGTTGGCAGAAAAAAAACAATTCGTCGATAATTTATAGAGGGAATATTCCGTCGGTAAATAATTTTCCAATGAAATTAAAATACTGGCAAAAACTTTTATGAGTCAAGTGCATGGATCTAAGATCCATACACCTGACCCGACCCGTTCACGCGTCCAAAACGCGCCTCCCACGCGCCTGCACGCGCTCCCACACGCTGAACACTTGTGCTGAAGCTCATCCAAAATTCGCTCAAATAGACCAACATTTGTATATAGTTAAACCAACTTTTGTGTATAGTTAGACCAACCATGTGTAGGTAGGTCTAACTATATACAAAAGTATGTCTAACATATATAAAAGTATGTTTAACTATATGCAAAAGTATGTCTAACATATACAAAGGTATGTTTAAGTATACATAAATGTATGTCTAACACAACGTAAAGATATGTCTAACATAACGTAGTGGTATGTGCCAAAATTCAAAAATCAAGCCAAAAAAAGATAAGGCATGAAATCTGGGCAGAACTGGTATCTTTAACATAGCTTAAAGGTATGTCTAACATAACGTAAAGGTATGTCTAACATAACCTATTGGTATGTGATTTTTTTCAAAAATCATGTGCGAAAAAAAAAAAAAAAAAAGTGCGGTCCCCCCAACCCGGATCCGACCAGGGTGCATGGATCTAAGATCCTTAGATCCATGCACCTGATTCACAAGAGACCTACTCTAAAATTCTAGTAGGAAAATCACTGAAAATATTTCACGATTTTGCTGGCTAATTATTTTAATTGGTGATAAAAATTTAGGTAGGTCAGTTTGAATTATCTAATTATCTGGTGCTTCGTTACATTTATTACATTAATTATTATTTTTACCCATTTACTTTTTGGTTCCGTCAATTTCACCCGTTATCTTTTCAGGCTGATGATTTTATCCTTTATCTTTTTAAAAATAGAAAATTTGACCCAAATTCAGCTCGAACAGCCAAATCAGACTCAATATGCATGTGATTAGCACGTGACACCCTCTAAGGGCATAAAATTCAAAGAGTTAATGGACAAAATTATCAAAACAAATAAGTTAATGGATAAAATTACAAGAACTGACAAGTTACTGGGCAAAAATAGTGTGAGAACTATGATGCACGTGCTAGTCATGTGCAAATTTAACCGATTGGCTTGTTCGCGGGCTAAATTTGGGTCAAATTTCTAAATTTTCAGAAGATAAAGCGTAAAATCGTCAGACCGAAAAAATAATTTGTAAAAATGCTAGAACTAAAAAGTTAATTAGTTAAAAAAGTAATTAAATCCATTTAGATATGATATGTCTGATGATATGATTATGAGTATCTAGCTACATAAGTAACATAACACTAGTCAATACTCACACTTTACAATTCACATATGTATTTTTTAATATTAATTTTCAACATAATAATGTGATGATATACTGATGAAATTTACACCGAGGGACATGGTCCCTCTTTTTTTCCTTTTAATTTACCGAACATATGCATTTGAAGAACCTCCCATATTTTTAAGGCGAAAACTTTTATTTAACCCCGGTGTATGTACCCTCAAATTTATTAATATCCATAGAGTATTAATGGTATACCCATGAAGGTATTAGTTGTAGAGTGACACTTGTGTGTCCTAGGGGAACGGTGTCTCCAAATTAATTATCATATGATGTTAAATATATACTCTACAGGTGTCATGTATATACTCTTCAGGTATCACATGTATACTCTTATATACATATGATAACACCTGAAGAGCATGTATATAACACCTGAATCTGTGCCCCTATGTGTCCCAGGGGTATATAAGTTTTTGTTTTAGTTGTATACTCACAACGTAGTACTTGTAATACTAAAATATATGTACTTATTAATAAATATATTAGTTGTATATTTATAAAGTATTAGGTGTTTAATTACTTATAGTTATTTACTTATACAATTGAAATATATGTTTACGTAAGATATTACTTGTTAAATGAAAAGGTTTAATCGTATAAGTAGGGTTAGATGCCAAAAAAATCACATCTTCTAAAATTGTCATTTTAACCAACTTTTCAATATTGGTCAAAATAACATGACTTTATATATGTTATTTAATACTTAGCCTTGGTCAACTTCGATTTTTTTTGGTTGATGTGTCCATCTGACCAGATACGTCAGCTGCCAATCTGAAATTGATCAGTAATTTGTTGATGACATTGAATTTATGCATATAGATTATTGTGTTTTCCCTCATTTTAGATGTCAATTAATCATTAATTTATTCTTGATTTTTATGAAGATTTGTGATTTGCAGGACAAGATAATGATTTAATTGATGTTGTAGATATTTTGAACATATTTAAAAAGAAATTTGGTGAAGTCCTCAAAGATTGAAATTGCTGTGACGGTCTTAACTTTAAGCGTGGGCATGCATGCCTAAGCATTCAAACCTGATTCTGAAAGACTAACTTCTAATTGCTGCAAAAGTCTTAGCTTTAACCGTGTGCACGCTTAACACATCCGAAATTTGCAAAAAGAAGAAGATATGGATAAGATTTGCAGGAGTTATTTTTCAATTATCCACTAGATATTTTATTTGGGGTAGTTATATATCAGACAAATATATAGTAGCATTTAACTTCTCTTTCTGCATTATCTCTCATTCTATGTTCAGAACCAGAATTCTTACTTTGGATATTTCAATTCCATGGAGGGCTAAACTCCATTTTCTATCCAAGAGATAGTCAAGACTTGGTTCTTATTATGTTGTGAGATCTAATATAATTTGTCGTTCTTTCATCTTTGTTATTCGTATATCTTCTACGTGCATCGTTTATTATTATTATTATTATTATTATTATTATTATTATTATTATTATTATTATTATTATTATTATTATTATTATTATTATTATTATTATTATTATTATTATTATGTTACAATATTGTTTAAAAATTAGAACTTGTTACGTAGATTTTAATCAAAACAATTATATTATATTTATTAAGTAGTTGAGAATACAATATTTTTATACATTTCTTATTAATATGGAACATCATATTTTTCGAATATAACAATAATATACGATCATTTTTCCTCTAATTTTAAGTCAGTATCGTTTTGGAGTTTCGACTTTCTTATAAATCAAGAAACATAAATTTGAACAAATAATCCCGTAAACAATATAATAGAAATAAAGAAATAAGGGAAAATTGAGAAAAAGAACGATTGTAGAATACTGTGTAATTAAATAATGAGTTACTCTCCTGTGCACCAGTTGCATGGATCTCATGTGCACCAGTTGCACGGATCTGAGATCCGTGAAACTGAGCCGCACTCTGGACGCGCGCGGGCTGGGCTGGCCCGCCGAGCTCGCGCCTCTTTACTTTTTTCGCATATTTTGGTCATTACCTTCATGTTATGTTAGTGTTACCTTCGTGTTATGTTAGGGTTACCTTCGCGTTATTTTAATGTGATCCCATCTCCAGATTTCATACCCTTAGTTTAAAATCACTGAACTAAAATAACACGAAAGTAACACTAATATAACATGAAGGTAACACTAACATAACATGAAGGTAAAAAACAATGTTAATTATATCTTCATGTTATGTTAGAGTGACTTTCACGTTATGTTAAGGTTACCTTCATGTACTCATGAGGGTAACACTAACATAATATGAAGTAACCCTAACATAACATGAAGGTAACCCTAACATAACATGAGGGTATGACTGTCTGAAGTGAATCTTGGTGGGTTTGAGTGCATCCACCAGGCACGTGAGAGCGTGTTTGCGCTCGTGAAAACGCGCGTCAGAGGCGCGTGGGGCGGGTCGACCCGGGTGCACCAGTTGAATAAAATATTTTACCTTAAATAATTAATTCTAAAAGGACAAAACTTATATACCCCTGGGGCACATAGGGGCACAGATCTAGGTGTTATACACATGCTCTATAGGTGTTATATATATACTCTATAGGTGTTATGTTTCTTGGTGTTATACATAAATTCTACAGGTATTATATGTATATAAGAGCAAACATATGATACCTAAAGAATATACATATGATACTTGTTGAATATATATATATATATATATATATATAACATCATATAATAGATTAAGTTGGGGCACCGTAACCCAGGACACACAAGTGTCACTCATTCTAAAAAGATTAAACTTGTAAGTTCAAAATTAAGAAATCTTTTTAGGACCACGAAAATCTCGACACTTATGAAGTACAAACTCAATTGCATAGGTGTTGTTAGTAGGAGGCTCAGACACATTTGCTGGAAGTGCCTGGAACAATGGAATGGGCACTCTCTCTCTTGCTCAACCATCCGAAACAATTATATTATATTTATTAAGTAGTTGAGAATACAATATTTTTATACATTTCTTATTAATATGGAACATCATATTTTCGAATATAACAATAATTTACGATCATTTTCCTCTAATTTTAAGTCAGTATCGTTTTGGAGTTTCGAATTTCTTATAAATCAAGAAACATAAAATTGAACAAATAATCCCTTAAACAATATAATAGAAATAAAGAAATAAGGGAAAATTGAGAAAAAGAAAGATTGTAGAATATTGTGTAATTAAATAATTAATTCTAAAAAGATTAAACATGTAAGTTCAAAATAAAGAAATCTTTGCGGGACCAGGAAAATCTTGACACTTATGAATTACTCACACAATTCCATAGGTTCTGTTAGTAGGAGGCTCAGACACATCTTCTGGAATAATTGAATGGGCCCTCTCTCTCTTGCTCAACCTTCCGAATGTCCTAAAAAAGGCACAATCTGAGATTTATAAATTTTGATCTTGTATGTTTCAAAATTTTCCAATTTTAATGTGATTTTGGTCAGATGGCTGTCAAAAATCTCATGTGGCATTGACGACTTCTGGAATTTTGATCAAAATTGTACTAAAAGAAAAAATAATAATTGAAACATACATAACCAAAATTGATAATTATTTTGAAACTAATTTTCCGTCGGTAAATAATTTTCCGATGAAATTAATTAAAATTCTAGTAGGAAAATCACTGAATTTTTTTTACGATTATGCTGATTAATTATTTTAATTGGGGATAGAAATTTAGGTAGGTCATTTTGAATTATCTTGTTGGTCCTAAGTGATAAGAGGTTTAGAGAAATAAATTAATATTTAAACAAATCTGTTATTCAAGTATTTGGTTAATTGATTAAGTGGTTGATCTTTAAAGATGGAGATATAAATTTAAGTTGAAAAATCGTAGGTTCACCCTAAATACCCCCATATCAAAATTAATCCTCATTTGCTGTGAAATTAATACGTGTATGTATTTCAAATTTTACTATATATATTAAATTAATATTTCACTTGCTAATTAATGTTGTAAAATATGATCTCGTGTTGCACCACCTTCTACGAATCAACATAACAAAAACAGAATATGTAACAACAACGAAAACTAGAAGAAGAAGATAAGATTCAAAGAGATAATTTTATTCATCAACCCCATTCATTCCATTTGAACATAATATATATACAATAATATGAATTCCAAAGGGCATGAAATATAAAGAGTCTATGGAAGTAATGTCCACATTATTATATCAATTTATAACACTCCCCCTTGGACATTACGACTTGATGTACATGCCTCGTTAAAAACTCGTTAGAAAATCCCAGTGGGAAAAAACTAGACGAGAAAAGAGTATATGACATACAAGTTCTGATATGTTGCACTAGCTGCTTTGTTAAAAACCTTTAACTAAGAAAACCCTGTGGTAAAAAACTTAGTCAAGAGAAAAAGAGTACAGCCACTGGTCTTCAGAACCTAACCTTCAGGGTTAAAAGAGTGAAAATGGTCTTCAAGACACAACATTTAGTATTACTTTGAAGTTATATCGCTCCCCCTGAAGACATATTGTTCAAAAATACACATGGGATTTAGTGAACAAATCTGCAAGATTGTCACTAGAGCGTACTTTCTTATAATCATTTCGTCACTTTTCCGGAGCCCATGCGATAACAGAAATTGAAGACTATGTGTTTTGGTAAATTTCCTTTAACATATATAATTTGCTACTCATTTGTGCAACACAAGCTGCATTATCATCATAGAATACAGTTGGGGGTATATATAAATTCTATCTTGATGATACCGAAGAATATGTGTCATTCCAATGTCTCCTTGTAGGAGAAACACCAAATTTGTTAGTAGGTTTACCACATATATAATGTCACGTTTAATGCAATTTGTAAGTTAAAGTAATATACCAATTTTACTTAAGTGAGGAACTTCAGGTCCTAATTTATTTTCAGTACCTTTGCAATTTAATATTATACATATTACAATTTTCATCTTTCCTCATCTAGGGAATTTGAAAACCATCAGAGATTTTATAAATATAAATATTGGTATCTTATATCCATATAAATATGCAGTGACAACGCCCCTTAACTGCATTTCTAAATTCATAAATGCTGCCAGAGATATTAAGTATGTAGCGAAACGTTATACAATTCATTAAAAGAGAATACATTTGATCAAAATCAATATTGGGTCTCTGCAAGAACCCTTGAGCTACTTATCTCGCTTTATATCTCACCACCTCACTATTCTCATTTCCTTTTCGCACAAATACCCATTTATATCCTACAACATGGATAACATCATCAGGGGTACGTACGATAGTACACAAACTTTTCTTTTATTAAGCAAGTCTAGCTCAATCTCAATTGCATATTTCCATCTTACCCAATATAAGCGCTTCAGGCACTCATTTACTAACTTGGGTTCTGGATCAAGATTATTGTTTAAGATGGAAAAACCAATTGTAGAGGCAAATATATCGTCGACGATAATGATATTTCTATTATAAGTTTCTCCTGTATTAATTAAATTAGTTTCAACTTTGATATTTATGTTAACCAGATTCTCATCATTTCCCAAAATATATTGATCTGGTCATTCCGCAATCCTAGTATTTTCATTACTTTGTGCACGTGCATTGCTACTAGGATTTTTCGTCTTTGGGACGAATATCTTTAAAAGATATTTGGAGTGACTGAATATTTTTGTTAGTTTTTTTTTTCCGCGGATTTTTGATCTTTTTGTATTCATAGGCCTTTTACGCTTCTGGCGCATAGAGTTGCATCAAATATATTTGTATACAGATATATATGATTTTGTCACTCCTTTATGATCAATAAACACATCTAGCAGATTACATGCTAAATACTGCAAGATAATTATTTTCTGAACTTCTAGTTCTAATTGACTAGTGTGTGGATCTAAATATTATAGATTTTCCAAATCCAATAAAATTTCTCGGCATTCTATTATTAACTATTATCTCCCCCTAATGCCGATAATTTTTCTTATCAATGTGCAGTCAGCGAAACGAGCTGAAAAAGGGCTCTAGGCATTTCAAAATGGATGGAGATTTAAATCCAATATAGATACCTAGTTTTCTTTAACGGCCTATAGTGGTACGCTTAGGTGGTGATATTGGAACGTATACTGCACATCAAAAAATTTGTAGATAGGAAATGTTTGGTTCTTGCCCACGCACTAATTGTAAAGGGGAATAATCATGATATGCAATTGGACGTATTTGAGTTAGAGAAATCAACATGCAAAATTGCATGACCCCAACATGAAATGGGTAAGTTGGATTAAAGGTCTAGCAATTAATTTGATACGTTGATCAATGATTCAGCAAGACCATTTTCAGTGTAGACATATGAAAAAGTTCCACTTTAATTATTAATGACCAACAAAAGTCATCAAATGTTTTCGAAGTAAATTCATTAGCATTATCCATTCTAATGGATTCAATTGGATAATCAAGGAATCGAGCCCCAAGTTTAATAATTTTGGCAATGAATTTTTCGAAAGCATTGTTTCGGGTGGATAACAGACACACATGAGTCCACCTAGTGGAGGCGTCAATTAAGACCATAAAATATCGAAACAGTCCTGATGCTGGATGAATTAGTCCAAAAATATCTCCATGTATCCGTTCAAGGCAAATAGGAGACTCTATTCCAACTTTGGTACGAGAAGATCGTACTATAAATTTTCTTTTGCACAAGCTTCACAAAAATAATCATTTACAGAAAGAATTCTACTATCCGACATACTATGTCCAATAGAGTTGGATAAAATTCGTCGGATCATATTTTGTCCTGAATGACCCAACCTTTCATGTCACAATTTAAATGAATTTGGATCATGAAAATTCAAACGAGATTAGGACGGATGTATGTATAATACAATCCAAATGATAGAGAATGAAACTTTTCGACAACTTGCTTCCAACATTTGATGGGTCAAGTTATTAAGAGATATTCTATAATATTCTCATAGTTGTCTAAACGAAAAACGTTTATATTGTAGATATGACAACATATCATGATTAATTAAGTTGGTATCTATTGGAGAACTAGTGAAGCTCTTCCAGAGCCTAATATCAACAAACTATATATGGTTGTAGGAATTTTTCATTTGCTCTTGTCATTATGGACAATATATATAATAGCATTATGTACCGATCATAAATATATTTTTTTATCTCCATATACTAAGAAATTGAATCGACAATGCTTAAAGTAGGCATGCTAGTAAATTTTGAGTATATCATAGAGCATGCATAATATTTCAAAAATAAATCATATACTATCATTGCACTTAAATCGATTATGAATTCAACATTCAAAACTAGTACTCATATATCCAAAACTCATCTGTTCCATCTAATTAAGGGCAATAATCCTCATTTTACTTAAATTTAATACTTAATCAATTCAGATGAAGAGCCCAATTAAGCAACAACAAAACTCGCATGCAACCGTCGCACATGCGACGGAATTCCAGATCACATACTTATAGCTGAAAAAGACATACTTATAAGTGTAAAAGACATACTTTTAAAACTCATGTTTATACCTGTAAAAATATACTTATAAAACACATACTTATAGCTGAAAAACACATACTTATACCTATAAAAGACATACTTGAATTTGGTCACATGTGAGACAGTCTCACAAGAGACCAACTCATTAAGCAAACCATGTCAATACCTTGATCCGTAATAAATGCATGGAAAGAAAAATAAGAAATCAAATAGTTGTAGATGAAAATTGGAGATAATCCCAAAATAAATGAGCAGAAACCATATATAAATTATCATATCATTTTAAAAAGATTCAACTATAAAGCAATTCTTAATTATCTCCGAATTTCCAACGGGTTCATTACGTTGTGTTTATTTGTAAAAGCAACATGTTCAATCAATTCCATACATATGGTTCTAACTAAGTTTCTTAATTTTGATGATATTGTATATGTGTGAAATTTTTGGGATCACATTGAATTTAATTTTCTACTCTTTACCCAACTATAATATGTAAAGTTTGCTACTGCTCTAGAACATAAATTGAATATAAGCTTTACTCTAAAACATATAACATTCAGACTAAGGTGTAATAAAGAGAATTATATTTATATTTTCTGAAAATAATCAGGCTCATATAGATATTTTTGGAGCATTAATATGTATCTTTGTGAGGGGCTCAATGCTGCACTCCGAAAACCAAAGAAAATCACAATTGAGCCATCTTAGTTTTATTTTAAATAATGCTCTACTAGTAGGATAAATGTTAGTTCTCCTGGGCAATGGTTTTATTCAGTCAAATGGCTAAACTATCCACACAAAATTAATTTTCATACGAAAATCAAACTAACACAAATGTTGATGATTAAATATCATAAGAGGCTTGCTACATAGATTCTCGCAAAAAACAATGATTGAAATATGGCTCTCTTGTTATTATAGCAGTCATCTAACATGGAATTTGTGATAAAAGTTAATGTATGGGCAATATACAAATTCATTCCAACAATCAAATGAGTTCATATGTATTTTTCATAATTTTCAGGCTATGTCATCAATTGTTACCACAAAGATAAATCAGATCGATTCAAGAAAAATACCTGGCAGGAAAGACACGATTCTTTCCTAGGGCACAACTCAGATTCTGGTAGAGAATTGTGTTGATAACGTGTTGTAAAATATGATCTTGTGTTGCACCACCTTCTACGAATCAACATAACAAAAACAGAATATGTAACAACAACGAAAACTAGAAGAAGAAGATAAGATTCAAAGAGATAATTTTATTCATCAACCCCATTCATTCCATTTGAACATAATATATATACAATAATATGAATTCCAAAGGGCATGGAATATAAAGAGTCTATGGAAGTAATGTCCCCATTATTATATCAATTTATAACAATTAAGATGCTACTAATACATGCATCTATTTCAATGTTTAGTATACATATAGATAGATATAGAGTAAACTTTGACATGTTTACTCCATATGCATGTTTGATGCATGTTTAATGAATTATTTATTTCACTAAATCAACTATGAATACATGTGATGTATTGATTTACATGATGAACTAACAACAAATTAAACACCAATAGTTCTTAACAAACTAAGCTAAGTTTACATATAAGTGACTTTAATTAGCTAATGACTAAGTTGATGAGTTGTTGTTGAAATGTAAATGAGATAATTAATCCGTCATGTCACTATATAACACCATTCAAATTTATATATTAACATTCTGAATTTCTATTCAAAAATAAAATGGATCTTCAATTGGTTTTGTATATTCCATTAGCACTTGCAAATATACATGATCACAAAGTACTTCTTCCACAAACAACAAAACCATCCTCCCACTACAAGAATTTTGCTCAATAACAACACAAGAATTACAATGGTTTTCTGCATTTTGTGTTGTTGTAAACAAATTTACAACAGTTTTGCATAAAACCGTTGTCGTTGAGCGAAAAAATGCGCTCAACGACAACAATTTTTTTGTGGTATTGTCGTTGAGCGCATTTTTCGCTCAACGACAACGGTTAGGACAACAGCAAATAAAACTGTTGTCGTTGGGCGCATTTTTTTGCTCAACGACAACGGTTAGGACAACAACACAATAAAACCGTTGTCGTTGAGCGGATTTTCGCTCAACTACAACGGCTAAATAACCGTTATAATATACTTTTGTGATTGAGTGGATTATTTCGCTCAAATGACAACGTTTGGGACAACGGCAAAATAAAACCGTTGTCGTTGAATGGTATTTTAACCTAAATCAAAACGCTTCCATCCAATTTCAAAAATCATCTTCCCGGCACCTCTCATCCCACTAAACAGTCACCACCGCCGTCGTCTTACGCCCCCCGCCGCATTCCCCCGTCCCTCTCTCTCAGCTGTGGCCCTCCGCCGCACACCCCCTGCCCCCGCCCGTCGTCGTTGCCGCTCACCTCGCCTTTGTAGCCCGTCGCAGTCCCCCATCGCACGCCCCCGCCCCTCTCTCTTAGTCGTCCTCCGCCATACACCCCCTACCCCCACCTCACCGTTGCTGCCCCCGTCTCACCTTCGCAGCCCGTCGCAGTCCCCTTCCGCACACCCCCACCCCTCTCTCTCAGTAGTCACCCTCTTACTTGGTGTCAAGATTTTGTATTTCTCAACGGATATCTTTAATTTCTGTGTCTATTGTAGCGGTTCTTTGGAAATTTCTTACTTGAATACCAACTGTTTGAGTTTTTTTGCCTAAGAGAATGATAACTTTAAGCCCAGGTAAATTTGCTTCGTGCTCATGCAATTAATCGATTTCCCTTTTCTGTATCTGAGATTTCATATCTATTTAATCGATCCCACTCCTTTTCTCAACCTACCAATTATTGGTCATCTTTACCTTCTCAAGCACCCTCTCCACCGCACCTTGGCCACCATCTCCGAACGCTACGACCCAGTTGTTCTTCTTGAGTTTGGGTCCCGTCGAGTGCTCATCGTCACATCCCCCTCCACCGTGGAGGAATGCCTTTTTAAGAACAATGCCATGTTCTCCAACTGCCCCGACATACTGGCTACAACTTCTTCCATGGCTTGGGCCCCTTACGACGATCACTGAAGGGCCTTTGTAAAATATCGTATGTCGTCCAGGTTCTGTCAACTCAGAGGCTGCAATTGCTCTACAGAATTCGAAAAGACGAGGTTAAGACAACAATGAGGTTGCTTAGTGGACATGAAGACGCTGCTCTTTGAGCTCACCATGAACGTGATAATGAGGATGATTGCCGGAAAGAGATACTACAATAAGAAGGTGGAGGAACTGGCTAAGGCGTGGTGGTTTAATGATATTCTAAACCACCGTCACAGTTACCACCACCGCCATCCTCCGATGCGCCACCACTACCGTGATTTCTCCACTTCTCTAAATAACAGCCACCACCAACACCACCACATCCCAAATGCATAACCACCAATACTGTTGTTTCCCATCACTGCACCACCACCGCCACGCGATAGCTCTTTCTTGTGCCTCCATCACCACCGCACGGGCCTCTTTCTCATGAGCTTCATCTCTGATAGAATCAAGTGTGAACTCATTGTATTAGCTCAATTATAATCTGAAAGATACAACAATGTATATATATATGTGTGTATGTATGGAGGTGATGCTATAACTAACTATAACCAACACAGTTGTATATGTTATGCTAACATGCTTGTGACACTCTAAGTATAACAATCATATATGCATGGCTGTGATATAACTATATATTTCAACACTCCCCCTTGAAGCTAAGCTATCCCAGTCTGAAGAATAAGTTTTCTTGTACTCCAACACTCCCCTTGAAGCTAAGTTATGGAAGACTGAAGAGGAAACTTCCTTAGTAGATAATCAAATCAAGCAGAAGGTAGAGATTTGGTGAATATATCTGCAACCTGATCTTCTGTCGATATATATCTCACATCTAGTTTTTTTGCCATTACTTTTTCCCTTACAAAGTGTATATCGACTTCTATATGCTTTGTTCTTGCATGGAATATAGGATTGGAAGCAAGGGCAGCAGCACTAGTATTATCACACCATAATAAAGGAGGTTCTTCTACTACAACACCAAGCTCTTTAAGTAAAGATTTGAACAACACAATGTCTGCACTAGTATCAGCAAGACTTCTATACTCAGATTTAGCACTAGATCTTGACACCACAACTTGTTTTTTAAGAACTCCAAGTAAGAAAATTCTTTCCCAAGAACAAATAATGACCTCCAGTGGAACTATCATCTAGACCACTTGCCCAATCAGCATCTGTAAAAGCCTCAGCACTAGTATTATCACACCATAATAAAGGAGGTTCTTTTACTACAACGTCAAGCTCTTTAAGTAAAGATTTGAACAACACAATGTCTGTACTAATATCAGCAAGACTTCTATACTCAGATTCAGCACTAGATCTTGACACCACAACTTGTTTTTTAAGAACTCCAAGTAAGAAGATTCTTTCCCAAGAACAAACAATGACCTCTAGTGGATCTATTATCTTGACCACTTGCCCAATCAGTATCTGTAAAATACTCAGCACTAGTATTATCACACCATAATAAAGGAGGTTCTTCTACTACAACGCCAAGCTCTTTAAGTAAAGATTTGAACAACACAATGTCTGCACTAGTATCAGCAAGACTTCTATACTCAGATTCAGCACTAGATCTTGACACCACAACTTGTTTTTTAAGAACTCCAAGTAAGAAGATTCTTTCCCAAGAACAAACAATGACCTCCAGTGGATCTATCATCTTGACCACTTGCCCAATCAGCATCTGAAAAAGCCTCAGAACTAGTATTATCACACCATAATAAAAGAGGTTCTTCTACTACAACGCCAAGCTCTTTAAGTATAGATTTGAACAACACAATGTCTGTACTAGTATCAACAAGACTTCTATACTCAGATTCAGCATTACATCTTGACACCACAACTTGTTTTTTAAGAACTCCAAGTAAGAAGATTCTTTCCCAAGAACAAACAATGACCTCCAGTGGATCTATCATCTAGACCACTTGTCCAATCAGCATCTTAAAAAGCCTCAATATGCATCCTTGTAGCAGGAGAGAAAAGAAGACCAAGACTTACAGTTCCTTTCAAGTACCTGAGAAGATGTTTGCAAGCTGTCCAATGATTTTGTGTTGGTGCATGAAGAAACTGGCTGACAGTATTGACAGCAAAGACAATATCAGACATGATGAGAGTAACATATTGCAAAGCACCAATTGTACTCCTGTAGAGAGTAGGTTGAGAAAAAGAAGCACTATCACCAAGATGTAAAGCTTGACTAGCAGTAAGAGGAGTACTACATGGTTTAGAAGAGAACATGTTAGTTTTATGCAAAAGATCAGTAATGTACTTGGTCTGATTTAAAAGATAACCATCTGCAACTTTGGTAGCTTCTAAACCTAAGAAATAACTAACTTCACCAAGATTTTTAAGAGCAAACTCTTTACCCAATATTTCAATAACCTGAGTAACTTCCTGAGAAGAATCACCAGTCACCAATATATCATCAACATAAACAAGGATGACCAATAACCTGCCTTCAGTTCTTCTGTAAAATAATGAATGATCAGATGCAGAAATTCTGAAATCCAAGGATAAGAGAAAACCTTTGAGCTTATTGAACCAAACTCTAGGAGCTTGCTTCAAGCCATATAAGGATTTGTGAAGTTTATATACATAATTAGGGTGTTTTAAGTCAACAAAACCTAGAGGCTGATACATAAACACAGTTTCTTTGAGATCTCCATTCAGAAAAGCATTGTTGACATCTTCCAGCCAAAAGTAACTGCAAGAGTAAAGACCAACCTTATAGTGCATGATTTCACAACTGGACTAAAAGTCTCCATAAAATCAATACCAGCAACTTGTTCAAAACCTCTTGCAACCAATCTAGCCTTGAATTTATCTATTGAACCATCTTGTTTATACTTAGTCTTGAATACCCACTTATTAGTAATAACATGCATTACATCTGTTAAAGGAACAAGAGACCAAGTCCCTTTATATTGTAGAGCATCAAATTCAGCCTGCATGGCTTGTTTCCACCTTGAATCACCAAGAGCTTGAGTAACAGATGTAGGCTCAGTAGTATCAGTAACAATAACTGAGTAAGCTTTAGGTTTAAGTTTTCCACTCTTAGCTCTTGTAACCATTGGATGAGAGGAAAGACCTGGTAAATCATGCTGAGATTGAATACTCTGAGGTTGAATATCAGAACAGGGCTGCAAACCAATAGAAGATGAAGGAGATGAGATAGGAAGATCTACTGTAAGATTGATGCCAGATAGTGAATCCTCAAGTGAAGAAGAAGAAGAACCACTAAGAAAAAATTTATTAGGATAAACTGAAGGTGAAACTGCACCAGTGCTAGCATGATCATCATTCCTGAATATAGTAGCTATAGGAACAATAGGCTGAGGTGGAGAAGGAGCAAAACCAATAATATGAGTGAATAAACTAGAGTATGGAAACTCTAACTCATTAAACTCAACTGTAGCAGCAACATAAACCTTGCCAGAGGGACTCAAACACTTATATCCCTTATGAACTGGACTATAGCCAAGAAAAACACACTTTGTTGATCTGTAGAGAAACTTATGCTTATTGTATGCCCTGAGATATGGAAAACATGTACAACCAAAAGTTTTACAAAAATTGTAATCTGGAACTCTACCAAATAACTTGTAATAGGGAGAAGCAAGTTACAAAATAGGTGTAGGTAACCTGTTAATAGTATAAACTACAATATCAAATGCATTCCACCAATATTTCAATGGAAGTTGAGCTTGAGCAAAAAGAGTTAAGCCCATTTCAACTATATGAAGATGTTTTCTTTCTGCCCTACCATGTTATTGGTGTGTATGAGGACAAGGATGCTGAAAATGCACTCCTTTATTAGCTAAAACAGGTGCTAAAGACCTATATTCTCCACCCCAATCAGACTGAAAACACTTCACATTGCAATTAAACTGAGTCTCAACAAGAGTAAGAAAGTACAAAACAATATTATGAGCCTCAGATTTTAGTTTCAAATGATAAATCCAGGTATACCTAGTATAATCATCCATAAAATGGATATAATATTTGTATCCTTCTACTGAAGTAATGTGAGAGGGCCCCCACAAATCTGAATGAATAAGCTGAAAAGGAGCATTGGTTTTGGTTATCTGAGAAGCAAAATGTCTTTGATGAAGCTTTCCAACTTTACAAGCATCAAAAAAATCAACACAAGAATTATTGAAAGGAACATTTATAGTCTTGAGTACATGAGACAAAACATTATTACATGGATGTCCAAGTTTATTATGCCAAAGAGTAACATCCTTATTCTGTTGAGCTGCACTAAACACTTGAAAAGAGGAACCTGAAAACTTGCACTGTGATAATATGTATTACTGCTTTTGAATGAGTACATTGTACAATAAGATACACAATATATAGAGTACAACATGTAAATCTCTATAAATAAGGAAAGCCAATATGTCTATATTTCTAGGAATATACTACGTATCTTCTATTCTAACACCCCCCCGCAAGGGAAGCGTGGGATTGCGACAAACGCGTAGCTTGGATCTGAAGAACTCAAATAACGGCCGAGACAAACTCTTTGTAAAAACATCCGCCAACTGAAAAGATGAAGGCACAAACTGTGTTTTGAGCTTACAACTTTCCACAAGTTCACGTACAAAGTGGTAATCAATGTCAATGTGCTTAGCACGCTTGTGGGAAACCGGATTCTGAGTGAGGAATAAAGCACTTCGATTATCACTGAGCAACACAGGTGTGGTAGACGGTAATGCCTTTAGCTCGGTGAGAAGATGAGTCAACCATACCATTTCGGCAGCGGTATTGGCCATGGCGCGATATTCAGATTCGCAGCTAGAGCGTGATACAGTCGGTTGCTTCTTGGCGCTCCACGAGACAAGGTTATCACCCAAGAAGATAGAATAGCCATAGGTGGAGCGGTGCGTGTCCAGACAGCGGGCCCAATCGACATCAGAATATCCAAGTAAATGCCTCGATGAAGAGGTAAAGGAAAGACCAAAATCAAGAGTTCCTTTAACATACCGTAGAATACGTTTAACTGCCTGGAAGTGATGAATGGTGGGTCGTTGTTGGAATTGACTGACTGTATTGACACTATATGCAAGATCCGGTCTAGTGATGGTTAGGTACTGCAAAGCACCCACCAAAGACCTATATAAAGTAGGATTGTCAAATGCCGGGCCATCGGTTCGAAAAGTCACCTTCGGTGCCAAAGGAGTCGCAACAGGTTTCGAGTGTAGCAAGTTAGCTCGGATAAGAATATCTCGTGCATACTTGGATTGACTCAGAAATAAGCCAGATGAAGGATAAGACACCTCTAGACCGAGAAAATATCCCAATCGCCCTAAATCAGTGATGGCGAACTCTTTTCGAATACTTGCCAAAAGAGATGTAAGAGCCACTGCATTATTTCCTGTGAGGACAATGTCGTCCACATAAACAAGGAGATAAAGAAGAACAGTCCCTTTTTGAAAAATAAAGAGGGAGGTGTCAGAGTTACTGCAAGTGAAGCCATGATGAAGAAGAAAAGTTCGAAACCTTTGATACCAAGCAAGAGGTGCTTGTCTGAGACCATAAAGAGCCTTCTTCAAGCGACAGACATGATTTGGCTTGGTGGGATCAACAAAACCGGGTGGTTGCTTCATATACACTGGTTTATCAAGATAGCCATTCAAGAATGCGTTCTTAACATCCAACTGATGTAATGGCCAAGAATTCATGACGGCAAGGGCAAGAATAACCCGAGCAGTGGTAGCTTTAACCACGGGACTGAAAGTATGTGTGAAGTCAAACCCAGGAAGTTGAGAGAAACCCTGAGCCACAAGCCGTGCTTTATGACGATCAATAGAGCCATCGGCAAGAAATTTGGTTCGATAAACCCATTTGGAGCCGACAACGTTAGTGTCTGGCGGGCAAGGGACAAGATCCCAAGTCTGGTTAGAACGAAGAGCACACATTTCGTCATTCATAGCACTAACCCATTGTGGCAACTTCATAGCAGTTTTTACGCCCTTTGGTTCAGAAGCGGCAGTAAGGGCACAGTATAGAGGGTGTGAAGTAGTAAGGGCTATGTCGGCAGGATATCGGGGCTTGAATATGCCCGACTGAGCTCGGGTACGCATAGTGTGAGTGCGTTGATGAGCAGGAGCTGGCTGTGGGGATGCCAGTGGTGGAGAAGCAGGAGGTGTAGGCGGTGTTTGTGTTGGAGGAGCCAAAACAGGAGGTTGATTAATAGAGTCACCAGAATCATCACATAAGGGACATGGACTGTTTGTAGGTGAGCCCGGCGGAAGAGAAACTGTAGACTGAGATGATGGTGGAAGTTGCAACCGTAAGGGCAGTGTGTCATGATATTCTGTCATGACAAGATCATTCGAAGACCGAGACACAGAGCTCTTTGCATATGGAAGAAATAATTCATCAAAACGGCATGACGAGTTATGTAGATGCGAGTAGATGATGGATCATAGCAACGAAAACCTTTGTGTTGAGGACTATATCCCAAAAATATGCAAGGTGAGCTTCGTGCAGAAAATTTGTTAGAAACATAATCCCGTAAACATGGAAACACTCGACAACCAAATACACGGAATGATGTATAATCCGGAATGGAATGATAAAGTACCTCAAAAGGGGATTTGTTGCCAAGAACAGTGGAAGGTAGGCGGTTAATAGTATAGACCGCAGCACTGAATGCGTCGACCCAAAACGTCATAGGAACGGACGAATGAAAAAGCATGGCAAGTCCAGTTTCTGTGATATGACGATGCTTACGCTCGGCACGGCCATTTTGAGCCGGAGTATAGGGACAAGACATAATATGTCGCACACCAGTAGAAGCAAATAATGATTGCAACCGAGCATTAGTAAATTCAGTACCATTATCACTCTGAAAAACCTTAATTTTGCAAGTAAACTGATTCTCCACAAATTTTTGAAACTGAACAAACACATCAAAAAAATCCGACTTGGCACGCATGGGATATAGCCATGTAAAGCGAGAATAATCATCAATGAAAACAACATAGTATTTGTAACCAGACGTAGACAAAACTGGTGCAGGACCCCATAGGTCACAGTGAATTAAATCCAAAACTCGCAAAGAGCGTTTGTCATTATTAATAAATGGTAAACGAGTACTTTTCGCCAACTGACATGATGAGCATAAATTTGGCGATGGCAAGATGGAACTAGTTTGTAAACATCCAAGACTACGCAAACTAGAAATAACAGTAGAAGAAACATGACCTAGGCGAGAATGCCAAAGATTAAAACTGGCGACTGGTGGACGGTTTTGAGATGTAGCCGTGAGAGCAAGGGTACGACCGTCCAAGCGATACAACCCTCCTTCACGTCGCCCTGTTGCGATTGTTTGACCTGTGTCCCGATGCTGAATTGTGAACTGAGAAGGAGTAAATATAACAAGCACAGGCAAATCAGAGGTCAATTTACTGACAGATAATAGATTCTTAGTTAGGCCAGGAACGACAAGAACATCCATCAGTGTAAGAGTAGGCGACAAAACAATCAAACCAGTATGAGAAATATGTAGAGATTCACCATTGCCGACAACAACATGGTCGGATCCAGAGTAAGAGGAAGATGCATCCAACTGAGATGAGTCAGGTGTCATATGAGCCGAAGCACCTGTATCAAGAAACCAATCTGAAACAACATTATTAGAAACATTACAATTAGCTGAAAAAGCTTCGGCAAGATTCGCTGCATTAGCACGTGAATGACGATCAAAATTGCGGTCAAAACGTCTGGGACAGTCAAAAACATCATGATCTTCCTCTCGACAAAAGAAACAGCGAGGAGTGAACGACCGGCGACCACGACCGCGACCCCTATTTTGTGAATAACCGCCACGACTGTTGGGGAAACCACGGCCACGGAAAGAGGATCGACCTCGACCCCGATTGGCAATAAATGCAGCAGGAGGAGGAGTAGTTTCATCAAGACTCCTTTGAAATAATTCATGACCAGTTGCACGAGAAAGCAAATCATTGAAGGAAGGAAGTGGATCTTGAGCCAATTGGGCAGTAGTGAAACTGGAAAACGAGGAACCAAGTCCTCGAAGAAACCAATGTGACTTGTCCGATTCATCAATCGGACGTCCCATAGCCATGAGTTGATCACATATACCTTTGAAGTGCCGTCCATATTCGGCAACAGAACGGGAATCCCTTTTACTGGATAAAAGTTCATCCTTGAGGCTCAATTCGCGAGCCTTCGATCGATGGCTATAGGCAGCAGTGAGCGCGATCCAAACGTCACGCGAAGTAGCACATCCAACAACATGAGACATCGCCTCCTCAGACAGAGTGGAAACCAGAAAAAGCTTTAGAACCTGATCACGCTGCGACCAAATCGCAAACTCTGGATTTACTTCACTCACGCCGTCAACAGTGAGAGTGGCAGCAGGCGGATTTTCAGAGCCATCAACATAGTGGAGGAGTTGTTGACTGGAAAGCAACGGAAGAATCTGAGCGTGCCATAATAAGAAATTTGAGGAGGAGAGTTTGATGGTGACCATGTGCACCATCGTTGAGAGAGAGAGAGAAGTGTCGAAGGAGGCCATGGATGATCGACAAGGAGAAGAGACGTCTGCAAGGGTTTCTGGGTTTCTGTATTTTAGGCTGATACCATGTGATAATATGTATTACTGCTTTTGAATGAGTACATTGTACAATAAGATACACAATATATAGAGTACAACATGTAAATCTCTATAAATAAGGAAAGCCAATATGTCTATATTTCTAGGAATATACTACGTATCTTCTATTCTAACATGCACTGATGAGAAAAGTCTTGCAGATGAGAAATATCCAATTGATAGAGACCATCCTTAAGCCTTCCTTCCAGGAGAATCTTGTGAGTAGTTTGATCCTTTACAAAGCAAGAATCATGATGAAACTCAATTACAGCATTATTGTCCTTTGTAAACTGTGAGATGCTAAGCAAATTCTTAGTAATTTTAGGCACATATAGAATATGATTGAGCAGCAAAGATACATAATTATCTATGGAAGATAAAGAAGAAGATCCAACATGTGAAATAGGAATGGAAGAACCATTACCTACTATTAAGACATTGGAACCTTTATACTCCTCTTTAAGAGACAAATTCTCAAGATTTGCAGAAATGTGGTTAGTAGCACCACTATCAAGAAACCAATTCGTCTCAACAGAAGAAGAATGAGATGCATCAGTATGAGCAACATAAGCCTGAGATGGAACACTAACACCAGATGCTTGAGAAGAAGTAGAGTGATCAATACCAGTAAAACTCACATCAAACCTTTTAAAACATTTGATGGCAACATGACCAGTGCGACCACAAAGTTGGCAAGTAGGTTTGTCATGAGAACGAGAGGAAAAACGGCCTCCTCCTCGAGATCTACCTCCAGAAAACTGACCACCTCTGTTTCCAAAAGGAGCTCTGTTATATGCAACATTAGCACTAGGAACAAATTCAGTAGAAACAGAGATAAGAGATGACTGATGTTGAGCCTGAAGCCTCATTTCATGAGTTTGAAGCATATATTTAACTTCAGCAAGGGACAATTCATCAGAACGAGTAGTCACATTAACAATAATAGATTCAAACTCAGGACTAAGACCACCAAGAATATAAAGGATTAACTCATCATCAGAAATTGAACAACCAACACATTTCAAATTGTTAGTTATACCAGTCATCTTAAGAACATAATCTTCAATAGATGAATCACCTTTCTTTAATGATTGAAGTTGATAATGCAATTGCATCATTCGCGCTTTAGATTGAGTGTGAAATAAAGTTTCTAGAGTTAACCATACCTCATGTGAACTATGACAGCGATTCACATGGCCCAGCATAGATTCATTCATTGAAGATAACAACCAAGAGAGGAGAAACTGATCACGCCTCATCCAGAGAATATGAGAAGATTCAAAACCATGAATGCACGATGTGGACTGAAATGAAGGATCCGGTGCAACCTCCGTACCAAGTAAAAGACCTTCAAAGCCATGAGCACGTACAACAGAGAGAATCTGAGCTAGCTAAAACGAGTAATTGTTGCGATCGAGCCGAAGAGACAATGGAACAAAGTGTGGAGGAACTAAACCAGAAGTCACTATGCGAAGACCTTCAAAGAGATAATTGGACCGGTGGAAACCGTCGCCGATGAAAGAAAACAGAAAAATCAACCGGATCGGTGATAACTGTCGCCGGAGAAGAGAAGAAAATGTGCAATCGGACCGGTGGGAACCGTCACCGATAGAGATAACTCGTCGGATCGGAGAGAAACCGTCGCCGAAAAATTTGGCTCTAATACCATGATAGAATCAAGTGTGAACTCATTGTATTAGCTCAATTATAATCTGAAAGATACAACAATGTATATATATATATATGTGTATGTATGGAGATGATGCTATAACTAACTATAACCAACACAGTTGTATATGCTATGCTAACATGCTTGTGACACTCTAAGTATAACAATGATATATGCATGGCTGTGATATAACTATATATTCCAACAATCTCCGATGTGCGCCACCTCTTCCTCACAACTTCCATCAATCTCATCTCCTTTCAATCCTGGCCTCCGATGAGAATCGCTGCCCCTCTCCGCTCTCTCACCTTCGCATTTGAGTTCCAAAACCCCGCAGACTTTTTCCATGTAAAGATTTCCTACCTCTTCAATTGAATTGGGCATGGTTCTAATATTGATACACTGAAGAACATGTTCTTTTCCCAATTCTTTAACCCTAATATTGAAGAAATCAAACAGTTTTGGGAAAGGGTTTGGAGAATTATTTTTCATTTTTAATTGAAGACAAATTTGCTAATATTATATTTATTTTTCATTTCTTTGGCCATTTTTATATTAAAAAACGGGTTAAATGCGCGAAACTCCCTTGTGTTTACGAAATGTTGCGTCGAACCCCCCTATGATAAGGAAATTGCATGGAGAACACGTGGAAGTTCATAAATTCGACACATGTCCCATTTAATTTAACTGGTATTAACGCCGTTAAATATTTACACTTCACTTCCCGTTATGTCCCTGATATACCTTTGGGCCAAAACATAAATTCAGCAAATCTTGGGATTCAACTTATAATTTCAAAAAAAATAGGTGTTAAACCCTAATTCAGGAAAATTGCAAATTTAGGACAATAACTTTACCTCATTCATCATTTAGGGACAATATTTTTTTAAGCTTTTTAATTGAGACTGTAACTTTCAAAAGTGTGCGAATTGAGGACAAATCAGCCCGAATTGATGAAATTCGGGCCAATTCGCATGTGAATGTCACGTGTCTTGCCTATTTCGAGCTTTTTGCTTATGTGGCAACTGATTTATTTCATAATTCGGTTTTAAAATTTCTATATCACTAAATTAGAGGACACATCACCTATAAGAATGCCACATAACATGAACACAAAATCAGAAATCCAAAAAATTATTTTTAAAATACACAAAATTGTTTTATAATTTAAAAGGAAATCCAAAAACATTGAAAAAAGAAATTGGGATACCCACGCTGCTATTCTTGCACGTCGGATCTTCTTCTCCGACCAACCGCCATGGCCACGCACTCACAGCACAACACCTATACAGTGCCGCCAAATAGAAGAAGTGAGAAGAAGAAAGGGAGAGAGAATATAACAGTGGATAAGAGAAGCAGCAAGGGGAAGAAAGGCCGAATCTGTAAATCGTCAGATCTGTACAGTGCCACCACATAGTTACTATCCGACGAGATCCGTTACAATATTTACACAGTAGCGTCGCCTTCTCTCTCTGAAAAATATACAAATGAAAGTTATAGCACTCATAAACCCCGCCACCGTCGTCGCCACCTCCGCTGTGCCCCACCATCATAGCCCCTTCCTTCGCCCCACCACCGCACAATCCACTCCCGGTCAAATCCACCTCAATTTCGTCGCTCCACATCAAACCCAGATAAAAAAAAATCTCTGTCATCCAATCCTCCAACACACCACCTTCTCTCACCCTTGCCGCTACCCCACCGTTTAAAAGCTGGAGTCTTGATAGTTGGAAAATGAAGAAAGCCTCTTAACTCCCAAATTACCCGGATGAAACTGCCCTCGAATCAGTCCTCAAGACCCTCGAATCATTCCCGCCAGTCGTCTTCACCGACGAGGCCCGCAGCCTTGAGGAGAGGCTCGGACAAGCCGCCCTTGGAAATGTTTTTCTGTTGCAGGGTGGTGATAGTGCTGAGAGCTTCAAAGAATTCACAAATCCGGCGTAAATCCGGCTGATATAGATCCGTCCGCCATGGCTAAGAAATTTACAGATTTTCAAAAAAGAATATTTAATATTATTATAGTTATTTTTATTTATTAATTTATCTATGTGGTTTTTAACTTGTTGAGGTGGCATTTTAAAAATCTAATTAATTTATTCACAAAAAAACCACATCAGCGTGAAGCCCGAATTTGTAGAGGCATGTGACTTAAGCGTGTCATTCAACCCGAAATCCATCGATTCGGACTGACTTATCCTCAATTCACACTCTTTTGAAAGTTACAGTCTCAATGAAAAAGCCCGAAACGATATCATCCCTAAATGATGAATGGGGTAAAGTTACTGTCCTAAATTTTCCCCCCTAATTCTTATAAAAAAATTGGAATTTGCAAAACTGTCCCTAAACCATATCAAATTCTCAATCCAAGACCTTCACCCTAACAGCTGCAAACCCGTTTCTTCTCACCCATTCAGCCACGACCGCCACCAATGCTTCCGGTGACGAACCCATCACCACCGACGTCGTGGCCATTCCGCCGCCACCACCCTCTTTTCTCTCTCCCTCTCTTTTCTCTTCTCTCTCCCCCCTCTCCCTCTCTTTTCTTTCCTCGTTCGATTGACTTCAATGAGGAGAGGAGCCGTCTCCGCCGCGCTTTCGGATCTAATTCCGTGGTCGCCGCATCGTGCCGTTTCGGATCTGGTTTGGTCGCCGCCGCGCCGCTTCGGATTTGTACGCGCATGGCGTCTTCTCCACACCAGAAAAACTCTTCATTTTCATCTCTTATGGACTGCTCCTCGTACTCGTACCGCCTCTCCGACGACTTCGCCACCACCCTCTTCTTCTCCGGTGGGATATCAAATATGCCGCCGGTGAGAAACAGAACCAACTTCATTAAGTCTGGAGAAATCCCATGCTTGACCGCTTTCAAACACCCCACTTGCGCAATCGACTATCCTCACGCCAGATTCATTATCCAGTGACTCCAAATTCTGAAAATCTATGCTCGGAGGCTTTTCGATCAATTTTTACTGGGGAAAACATCTGTCAGGGAGAACCCGATCAGGCACTTTCAGTGATTGCTAAAGATATTCAGTCAAAACGTCGTCGTTGGTGATAGACGACCACCTCCCAGGCACCACCGGAGAAGGCGGCGGTGCTCGGAAATCGACGGCGTGGTTACCTGGCTACGATTCCGGCTTCATAGCCATGGCGTCAATTCTAAATCTGCTAGTGTGTGTAAGCTAGATCTTCTTGATTCCTTTATCATTTTTCTTTCTGTTTTGGCCGCCGCGGGATCTTCTTGGTTGTCATTTTGCTTTCTACTAGTGTGTGTAAGCTGGATCTTCTTGGTTGTAGTTTGTTTGGCCCATGTCCGGCGGCGACGTGCGGTGGCAACAGTGGTAGTGAGATTGGCAGGGAATTGATGAAGAAGATGATGTAATTATTAAAATTATAACAATTTTTTAAATATTTTTTTTTCATTTCTCAATTATTAAAATAAAAATAAATAATTGTGCTTGGATGATTACAATTTCATGGAAGTTTTGATGCAATCACAATGATTCAAAATATACAGACATATATAATATAAAGAGGGGTTAATTTTGTCTTTTCACAATCAAATAATCTATATATATATAAAAGCAGAATATTTTGTCAAAAATAGCTACAATAAATATCTCATTTATTAAATATTTCCATTTTAAGAAATCATTAATAACTTTTATTTTAAAATTATTAATAAACAAATACATAAATATTAATATTTAATACATTTAATTTTATATTTATTGTATAGAAACTTAAAATAAAAAGTAAATAGATAAATTTATCTATATATTTATATAGTATAATAATAGACGAAAAATTTGATATATTTACAGAAATACTATTTTCTCAACAAAAAAGTGTCACATCAACAATTATTTTATTTTACATTTTTTATTATTTAATTCATTCAATTTATAATATATATTGTATTAGTTTATTCTTATTTTATTAATACTAATTAAGTTATTTTTTATTGAATAATTTCTTATACACCAACGATAGATAATGTTCAAACAATAATTTCATAATAAATATTAATTTGTTTTGGGATAATTGTATCATATTTAATATAAATATAATTTATAAATAAGTGTAACACTATTAAAGATGCGTATATATACATATATGTTATATATAATGTATTTAGTATGAAATTTTATGTCATTCTAAATATTTTTTAAATTAATATTTGTAAGTGTCCCATCAACGAATTTTTTATTTTGCATTTTTTACTGTTTAATCCATTTGATCTAATAATATAAATATCGTATTAATTTATTCTCATTTTATCGATCCTAATTAAATTAATTTTTATTGAAGAGTTTATTAAAAATCAATAATAGATATCCAAACAATAATTTCAATAATAAATATTAATTTGCATTTTGGATAATTTATACCATAATAATATAAATTAATAAATAAATATAACACTATTAAAGATGTGTGTATATACATATATGTATATATAATATGTATTTAGTCTGAATTATATGTCATCTTAAATATTTTTTAAATTATTATTATCTCTTAATAAAATGAAATTTTAGTCTTTTACTTTACACTTAGGACTTTGTATATTTTTATATGAGAGTGTACATTTTGAATTTATATGGTTCACCTGAATTAAATTATATGTTTAGTTTCTAATTATATTATCATCATCATGATCGTAGACTACTACTATATTTAGATTCTGTGTTGAGTTTAAATTGAAATGATCAATATCTTGCTATATATGAATTAATTTACGTGATACTTATAAATGAATAATTATCTGCCATCTTCGATGTTAAGCGATATTAATAAAAAAATTGTAATTCAATTTATTTTGAAATAAAAGGTTGAAAATACATAATTGACAATGCTTGCATCAAGTTCCTACGTAAAATTTCTAATTTTATTGTTATATCAATTAATGTTTCTATGTATACATACTCACACACACATGTATTTAATTTAAATAATTGAATTTGATTTTTAATTCATATATATTTTTTAGTTTTTTTAGTATATTTAATTTAAGTGACTGAATATATTAGTTTGTAATACAGATGATAAAAAAAAATGTTTCGACTATAATTGTTGTGTATAAAGAAGTTTTTAAAAAACTTACAAACTTTACAGATAGAATTTCTAATTTTGATTTGAAAATCATGATATTGATACTTTTGTTTTTAGTATTAATCATAAATTAGTGAATTGGATATGTATAATATCAATATATTGTTGTGAATTGAATTATCTTAAACAAATTTATACTTTCTTAGTTATTAAATATTATATTGTATTCTATATACTAAAACTACTTACACTATATTATGAAATAATTAATATTTACCAGCATTATATCAAAAAACGCGCATCACGCAAGTGCGATTACTAGTGGTCATAAATCAAGATAATTTGCACTTCATGCGCGTGCAATACACTAGCGTGAAGTCTAACGATTTTGGTTATTTCGTGTTGAGTTTATGAACTTCCACGTGTTCTACATGCAGTTTCCTTATCATAGGGGGGTACGACACAACATTGATAAACACAAGGGGGTTTCGCACATTTAACCCATTAAAAACTCAAAATTAGAAATTAAAAGCAATGTCATCATAAAATAGTCCGAAAAGCTCGAATTTATGAACTAACGTGCGTTTCACGTGCAATTTCAGTCTAATTAGGTAATTTGAGCTTAAATTGGGCAAAATTCACAAAGTCTGATAACTTATTGTCCTAAATTACCAGTCCAAAAAAATCATCATCCTAAATTGTCAAGCTGAAAAATTATTATCCTAAATTTCCAGACCCCTATTAAAAAGAGTGTTGGAATATTGTGTAACTAAACAATTAATTCTAAAGAGATTAAATAGGTAACTTCAACGTAAGAAATTTTGCAAGACAAGAAAAATCTTGGCAATGAAGTACACTTTCAATTCCACATGTTATGTTAGTAGGTGGCTCATATACTATTGTCAGAACAATGGAATGGGCCCTCTATCTCTTGCTCAACCATCTGAATGTCCTCAAAAAGGCACAATCTGAGATCGACCACTGCGTCGGACACGACCGTTTACTCGATGAAGCAGACATTACTGAGCTCCTATATGTACGTTATATCATCAACGAAACGCTACGCATATATCCCGCTGGTCCTTTGCTATTACCTCACGAGTCCTCCAACGAATAAACTATCGGAGGCTATCGAGTCCCTGCTAACCAGTGGCGGACACACACTTGGGCATGGGGTGGCAAGTGCCACCCCTTTTTTTTTTTTCTAAGAATTTACCAAATATATTTTTGATGTTTTTTAATTAAAAAAATATTTTAATTCTTTAAAAATGTATTTTCTTTCTCATTTTCAAATTAACTCTTTTCAAATCCTGCTCACTCTTTCCATCAAATCGAGTCTTCCCTTTCATACTTATAGTCAGTACGACGAAAATCCATTGAAACTAAATTATATCAACAACTATTGATGAATGGTGTTTCCCACATAAAAAAAAATAAAAGGTAAAAAAATGATGTATAACAAGCCAAAAGTTAAAATTTTAATTGTTTTGTTGATTTGGCCCATTTTGACATTAGTTAAAATTTTGATTAGTTGTTAGATATCTTAGATAAATTTCTCATTTGTGATGAGTATCGTGTATACACAGTTTTGCAACCGAATGAGTAATGAATGGATGAATGAATTTTGGTGATTTATCTTGAAACATATATATTATGAACCGTTTGGGTCAGAATTGTAAATAAGATCATTCATTTTTTATTTATTTTTTGTTTCAAATGAAATGTATAAACTAAAGTTTTGAAATCACTTGTAAATTATTTTGTATGGAAATTTAAATTTTTGAATATTACTTTCAATTGTGCCATCTCTTTAGAAAATATCTGTGTCCGCCATTGCTGCTATCATATGTTATTGGTCAACCTTTGGGATATACAGAATGATCCCAAGAACGTGAAAGATGCAACACGGTTCAAGACACAAAGATTTGAAGGAATGGAAGGATATCAGAATGGTTTCGGGTTTATGCCTTTGGGGTCTGGAAGGAGGAGTTGTCACGGTGAGGGGTTGACAGTACACATGGTAGGGTTGGGGTTAGGTTCTCTCATTCAATGCTTCGACTGGGAAAGAGCTTATCAAGTATTGGTCGATATGAGTGAAGGTGAGGGATTGTTGTCGTCTAAAGCCACACCATTGGTGGCTTATTGCAAACCTCGCTCTGTTGCAACTCATCTCATTTCTTAGACATTAATTAACTTAGCTTTGGGTTTGAACTTGATTTTATAGACACAACTTGTTAGGTCTGGTTCATCTCTTTTGTATGATTTGTATAACTTTGCCAATGTGATTTATCTTTTTCGTATAATTTACGGGCTATTTAATCTGCAGTGCACCCTGGGTACTTGTAACAACAAATTTTGTGTATTAAATCAATAAATACAAAAGATTTGCACAAATTAAAATTTATTGAATCAAACTGAATTTGAGTTACAATCTCTTTGATCCCTTGATTCTTCTCTTTAATACTCGGAGTTGATGAGTGAAGTTGACTTGGTCAAAATTAAAATCCTCGAACAAACAACTTGATCCGCGGGTTTAGCACCTTGTTTTGGATAAAGCAACAGCTTTCGGAATTCCGTGAAGAACGTCCTTGGATTTGTTGAAAAACATCTTAAAGATTCGAAGATCACAGAAGAACTTGATGAAGAGAAGAGATGAAAGGAAGAGATGGTCCCACTGGGCGTGCCAAAAATTTGTAACAACAAATTTTGTGTATTAAATCAATAAACACAAATGATTTGCACAAATTAAAATTTATTGAATCAAACTGAATTTGAGTTACAATCTCTTTGATCCCTTGATTCTTCTCTTTAATACTCGGAGTTGATGAGTGAAGTTGACTTGGTCAAAATTGAAATCCTCGAACAAACAACTCGATATGCGGGTTTAGCACCTTGTTTTGGATCAAGCAGCAGCTTTCAGAATTCCGTGAAGAACGTCCTTGGATTTGTTGAAGAACGACTTGAAGATTCGAAGATCACCGAATAACTTGATGAAGAACTTGATGAAGAACGTCTTGAAGATTCGAAGATCACCGAAGAACTTGATGAAGAATGTCTTGAAGATCACCGAAGAACTTGATGAAGAACGCCTCGAAGATTTGAATATCTCAGCGAAGAAAGCTTTGAAGATTTAAATATTGCCGAAGAACACACGAGAGAATTTTAACTCTTGAATTCTTCAATTTGATGTTGATGATAAATGATGAATCTGAGACTCCTATTTATAGGTGTAGAATGGAGATTTCAATAGATATTATATCTGAAGTGGAGCAATTTGATTGGTCCACCATGATTTGATCATATCTAATTTCTGATTTGATCATACCTGATATGCTTACCGATAATTATCAAATTTAATTTTATTTAATTTGATAATATCTGCAACACTTTGACATGTGGCAATCTTTGATTGGCCAACAAAAGATATATGAAATATCAATTAATTTGATTATTTAATTTTGGAATTATATTTAATTACTCCCTAAAATAAATATAAATTAATATTCCACACTTTATTTTACGTATGGCACAATATAATTGGACATCAAATTTATGTATCTACAGTACAAATATCACATTTCCTTTAGTTTTAGTATTAGTTTCAATTTTAGTCCGATATGTAACCCTTTTTATTTTTGAGAAAACCAAGTATACGTTTTACAATTAGTTATGATTTTTGAAATAAATGTTTTTAATATATTATTTATCTATATATAATAATAAAGAAGTTGACAAAATTTATTAATTTCTCACTTTCCCTCCTAAAAATGTCATATCAATTTGATGATGTGTAAATGACTTTTTTTTTTCAAGATTTCATTTTACTTTTCTAAATTAATTTAATAATAAATTACATGACTTTTTTGATAAGCTATCAAATATTATAATAAAAAATAAAAGGAAAACACATATAATTCTTGATTAATGATACTTTATAAAAAGATAGAAATATCTTTTTTATATATGTATGTTATATATACTATTAAATTTTTGTTTAAATAATAATAAATTATATAGGATTTAATTTAAATCTATATTACATTTAAAATGACAATAGTTGGTGATTATTACTAATTTGTCATAATTGCAAAACTATTAGCAATAGGAAAAACGGGAAAAAGGAAAATTAAAAAAGAAAACTAATTAATTTTTTGAATTAAGCTTCAATCTCAGGCCATTAGAATTAGATTTCCTCTACAAGTTATTGTCCTACTTCTATATAAGAAATGCATGAAATGAAGGTGGAAGTCCCACTAAATGAGGATGAACTTGCTTATTGAAATAGAGGTTAGGAATATCAAAACAAAAAAGAAAAATAATTGAGGCTTGAAATATCAAAATAAGAAGAAAATTAGTGATAATTGAAATAAGAAGAAAAATTGAGATGAAAATCATCTTCCCATATAAGCAATGCATGTATATATAACAACTCATTTAATGAGAATGAACTCGACGAAATGGATGCTAGAAATATAAGAAGAAGAAGAAGAAGAAGGAGAAAAATTGGTGATTGAAATAAGAAGAAAAATTGATATGGAAGTTATTGAACTATATAAGCAATTTATATATAATAACTCTTATTTAATGAGGATGAACTAGCATCAAATAGAGGTTAGAAATATCAAAAGAAGAAGAAAAATTAGTGATGGAAATAAGTAGAAAAATCAAGATGAAAGTCATTATATACTATATAAAAGCTATTCATAACCGTTCTCACTTAATGAGAATGAACTAGCATGAAATAGAGGTTAGAAATATGAAAAAAAACGATGGAAATAAGAAGAAAAATTAAGATGGATGTTTTTTCAAATATAATGAGATATACCAATATTAATTTGATTACCATCTTGATTATCCAAATCTATTTATAAGTAATTGTATTACCGAAAAAAAAAACCATTTAGCATTACAATAGTTGAAAATTTTATCAAATAAAATTATTTATAAAAGTTGAAAATTAATATCAAACACTTTTATTAATATATACATTCAAAGCAATATAAATTTTATTTTTAAATGATATATCATTACATTATATCATCAAGAATAAAAAATTATTAGATTATATAATAAGTCGCGCATCGTGCGGGTGCACCACTAGTATTTACTATATTATTGATTTTCTGTGTTATAAGTTCAAAAGTTGAAGGTTAACTTTTCATAATTTAATAATAATGATTATTGTTACGTTATTTTTAACATTTTTTCTAGATTTTTTTTTTTTGTGTATTAAGATAATTAAAAATATTTTTGTGATCTTTTTAGTAAAATTTTTAGATTTTCTATTTTATATTATGTAATATTTAAATTTTATTTGTCATTCTATAATTTTAAAACATATTTTTCATCACTACAACAAAATTAGTTTACTGGGATACTTATATTAGGACCCTCACATGATATATAAGTGTCCTATTAAGTTAATAAGTAGAAATTAATTTGCAAAAAGAAATTATATTGCCATTTAATACACTATCACTTGACATATAAGTTAATTAAGTTAAAACATATACCTCTGTTCATTTTAGTTCATAAAGATGTATGATAATAGGGTGGGTTAAATTTTGGTTATATATTTCCCACGCTGTTGTGGTATAGATAAGAGTTGATGATGATGATTGATAACAAAAGAAAATGGATGAGTATATATATTCTACCTCAGACATGAAACAAAGTTTTGTAAGAACGAAGGTAAGGTGTTTGTTAATATTACTCATAAAAAGCAATCTCGTGTTTTAGTTGACCAATTTTCCTTTACATAAACACAGTGTTTAATAATTTACATTTGTAATATATGAAAACTATCGATTACTAATGTAAATTTTTAATTTACATATGAAAACTAATTTCTTGTTATCTGAAGGTCAATGATGTATAGTCTGCAAAGATCAAGAACCTAGCTATAATTATTTCTTAGATGTTAGCAACGAATTTTGACAATTTGATCAATATGCTTGCCCATAGTTGCTAGCTCTATGGCCTATGCAGGTTCATCTAATCTATATACTGCGTAAAATTACTTGATATTGAATTTGGTTTGTTATGTTTATTCCTGCAATTATTATGAGTTGCTAATAGCTGCTTATCATATGGTTGTTATGCATGCGCTATCTTTATTTTTTTCTACTTTTTTTATTTATTATATTTTGTGGAATTAAGTGTATTATTTGAGATAATATAATTGTATTTTGTTAACACAAATAGTGATATAAAAATATTTTAAGTGATATGGATGATAATTTGAACAACATGAATGGTAATGTGAAAAATTGAAATGATCGTGAGTGGTTATCTCTAAACATGGATAGTGAAAATTAGAGAATCGAGAAACAATTACATCAAATTACTAACAATAAATTAAAATACAAGAAAATACAACATCATATTACTGAAAATAAATTAAAATACATGAAAATAAAATATGAAAGAAACATGAAAATAAACCACGCTTGCTCAAATTGAAGAAAACTTGAAAGTGTCACCTTCGGACACCGAATTTGCTTAGAATGAACCTACCCGCTTTAAGGATTTTCTTGGTTGATTTAGGCGAATCAAAGATGCAAATGCGCATTTTGCACTTTAAAATGCATTAATTGATCATTTGTTGGAAGAGTATTCAAATTCAAATAAATTAGAATTATCACTATGTAACATCTATTTCTCTTTCAATAAAAATACGTTATTGTTTTTATTTTCACTTTACTTTAAATTTCATTCAATTAATCATGTAATTGTTTTATTCATAGAATTTGGAATATAAAGGGTAAAAATTATATTAAATCATATTTACGTGTGCAAATATGTTAATCAATTATAATAAATTTGAAAAATATAATTAAATAAATTTATAATTAGAAATATAATAGATTAATATTCCTTTTTGGTGTAAAAAGTAGAGCAAAGTGTTGAAGATGGAATTCTGTTTCCGCACTACTTTAGTGCAGATTCTGCGCTACTTTAGTGCTGAGTGTTGGAGTCGCTCTTAGGGGCGCAAGGTGCACAGAGCCGCAAGCCTGTTTCTAGAGCCTGAGGCCCCAGCAAGAAAACTAAAAAGACATTGAAAATGTGTAGCGCTAGTTTTGAACCATTGGGTGGACTCTGCAGGCCTTGTCCATTGTGTGCATTTTTATTCAAAATGAAAATAGTCACTAGGCATCATTACATCTCGAGTAGATTCTACACCCGTGGAAGTGTGCAAAATGAGTGGTGGATACTACACCCGGTGTAATGCATTTCCATCGGGCATAGTATGTACTCCATAAACTTAGGTCAAACAACATTGTGCATTTTCTTGCAAAACCCTTCAGATTCTCTGTTGTCCTTATTCTCCGTCACTTTCTCAAGTACTTAGTGCTAGTAATTTCAATGTGATTGAACAACAAAACTATTATTTATATAATATTTCATATGGGCTAATAGCAATTTATTTGCCTAATCTGATCTTCAGCGTGAAAAGCTTTTATTCTATCAACATTTCCATGCCCTGCAGACTCTGATATGCCTTCTTTGAATATATATTGAGATATTGTAAATGTAAATGAATGATTTTAATATAACTTGAGTGATTATTGAGTCTCTTGGGCTAATTATTGCTTGAGAGTTGTAATAAGTGTCATTTTTACTATATTTTTACGTATGTTTGTGTTCATTTGAGCATGTTTATGTACGTTTCTATAGTGATTTAGATACTTTTAATTTATTAGTTGCATTTGATGGTTTTGTGTTTAGTTTTTGTTTTTAGTGCAAAAATCGCAAGTTTCAGCTCTCATGCATAGTTGTCGAAGAAATGACATATCTCACGATCTAGAAGTCCGAATTGGAAGATC
Source organism: Scutellaria baicalensis (assembly GCA_005771605.1). NCBI lineage: Eukaryota > Viridiplantae > Streptophyta > Magnoliopsida > Lamiales > Lamiaceae > Scutellaria > Scutellaria baicalensis. The sequence goes on from CM016721.1 coordinate 26,821,489, forward strand.
TTAATTTTGTTAGAAAGCTAAGGAAGAGATATACAACTTTGATGTTGAACACTTTTCCCAATTCGTTCTCCAAGAAAGCAGAATATTAAGGAAAAACGGAAGTTTTGCGTTCGGCTCTAGTATTTTGATCTTAATTTTATCTAGAAGACTGCTATTGAGGTGAAATTTGTGGTATTTGAGAGCTAACTTCAAGACCTACAACTTTTATGAAGACATCGAAGTCAAATTCGGAATTGGGCACCAGCACACGACCGTGTCTTGGGACACGGTCGTGTCCAACTGCACAGAAACACTAGCACTGGCGCACGGGTGACCGTGTCCTGGGGCACGGTCGTGCCCGAGAGACTCCTATTCCATCCCAAACTCGATTTTTGACGTATCTCACACTTCTAAATCATCTAGGAGACCTCCAAGATGCTATATATACCCAAATTCGTCCCAAAAAGGAGGATTGAGATAGGGAGGACAATCATTAGGATAGGAATAACATTCATAGAGAGAAAACACATATTCTAAGAGCATCCGGAGAGGAGAAGAATACTTCAAAGATCGAAGAATCGAGAGATCATCGTTCATATAGTGTTTTTCTTTATTTTCCCTTTTATTGTTGGATTATTTTAGTTTGATATGATATTTTCAATCTTGTCCATAAGTTTGTTAATATTCATGTCTGACTAGTTTTCCATAAGTTTCTATGGCTTGTTAGTAGTCTAATTCGAATCTGATGGATCTTTGATTTCAATTCAATTTATTGATTCTTTATCCTATTGATGTGTTTATGGTTTGATTGTTTGTTTGATTATGTGGCCACTAATTGAGCATGTTTAAGTAATTAAGTCAAAATTCGAAAGAGGAGATTTAATTACGGAAGAGTAAACACATGACATATATGCAGCATGAGATCGAGAGATGAATGACATATGTGATGAGATTTTAAATCCTAGGTGCTTTTGGGAGTTGTTGTGTTATATCAGATCGAATAGAGATACCTCTGGTAGCATAATAATCAACTGATTAAATTGACTCGAGAGAGCTTTTAATTTGATATTCATGATTGCTCATATAGGATAGTTAATCATTGAAATGGATTGATCAAGTGATATCGTGATGAGAATTAGATGAAAACATGTTCGAGAACCTGTCTCAGTTATATTTGCTTGTCTCCGTGTATTTTTTTTGTTTTTGTATTAGTATTAGTATAAGTAATTGAATTCTTTGATATCTGATAGCCTAGATAAAATTAGGGGTTGAATTTGGTTAATCGATTATTCCTAGATAATAGTCTCTGTGGGATCGACCTTGCTTATCGTGTTCTGCAATCTACACCGTACACTTGCGGTAGTAGTCTAAAGAAATTGGTGAACAAGTTTTTGGCGCCGTTGCCGGGGACTAGACGTTAGGATAGTTGATATCTAGATTTGTCTTTTGATTTTAATCTAGGATTTTTTTTAAATTTTTTAATTTTTTTAATTTTAGGGATTATCTGATACTCTTTCGTGGATTTTCAGGTTGTGCACCAATATGACAATCAACAGCTATCAGTGGCCATCTGAATGGACTACATACAAAAAAAGCAGTTGAATTTCAAAATCAAGATCAATTAGCAACTTTAACTGCACAAATATCAGCTCTCACAAGACAAGTTTTGGCTTCCCGTACTGCACCCGTACGAAATTTTTGGAATCAAAGTTCTGATATTGCACCACATGAAGAGGTCGAAGACATCAATTATATAGGCGGACAATATTACAACAACTTCCAAAATAGGAGATTTTTTGTCACAAATGAGGTGATTGATGAGCCAAGACAACAACCACTTGAAGATTTGTTGAAAGAATTTATCAAAAGAACGGATGCTCGTTTCAAAGCCTTGGAAATGCAAGTGGGAGAGATAGTCACTATTCTTGAAAATCAACAAGATGAGTCATATTCTAGTACAGCCGAGTTATATCCAACTGAAGAAGGGATGACCATGACGTTGATGGAAGAGATCAAGAAGGATGAGCCCAACATGCTAGTTGAGGATGAGAAGGAAACTGAAGACAAGGAAGAAAATATTTTGGTGGAGAAAAAAGTGCATATAGAAGAACAAAAAGGGGCTGAGAAGCCTAAATCAATTCCTAACTCTACACTTTCTTTTAGTATCATTTATATTTCTTCCCCTCAAAAAGTTCACAAGAAAGATTTCGATGATCAATTGGTTAACATTTTGAATTTTTTTGAGAACATTCACGTTGAAATTCCTTTTGCAGGTGCATTGGAAAAATTGTTGAAGTGTGCAAAATTGTGTGATTGGATGACGCCGTCAAATTTCACACTGATTGAGATGTAACCCAATTGGAAGAAAAGGAAGAAAAAAGTTCGTGAGTTTTCCATTGTATATATATATTTTTTTTGATATTATTAATTGTCCTCTTTGGAATTGATGTCAAATAAGTTTGGGGGGGATGATTGTGAGATTAAAGAAAAATGACAATGGATTTTTGCATTACATTTTAGTTACATATAGGATTTTATTGCTTTAGCATGTTTATTGCTTTTTAGGTAGATTTTTTTTCTCGGATTAGATTTTTTTTTTTTTAGGATGGATGATGATCTTTTGATTTTGTGGAAAAATATGTGATATGAATTCTCGATCTTTGAAAAGCATGAATTGAGTTGAATGATCTTGACGATTTATTGCTTGATTGAGTTGGAATTTTCTAATTTTGGTGAATATTTTAAGCATGAAATGATTGTGTATTTTGAGGAGTATGAAAACAAGCCGAGTGAGATTTGAGCCTTGACTTGACATTACATCGAGTCTTGTTTTCTTGATTGAGTGAGTATCAATTGTCTTGTATATATCTCTAGAACTTGCTTTGGTATCTCCTTTGAGACCACATGTACGTGTGAATTTTTGAAAGTGATCTAAGGCCATCTTTGATTTTTTTAAGTCACTTAGCCAAATATTTCCCTACCAAAATCATTATAATTCCCTAGTTAGCCTCTTTGAGCCTTTAAGCCTTATTTCTTTGACTAACCAAATAATCGTGTGAATTATCCTTATCTTTTGAGCCTGCCTATTTTATATGATTGTGAAGCTAGGATGAGAAGTGATTGGGTGAAAAGAGAGAGTTGAATAGTTGGGAATGTTAATAGAGTTTAAAGAATTGGTAGAGTTGAAAAAATCGGCGGATATTGTTGAAGAAAAAAAATGTGGCTTAAAAAAAAAAGAGAAAAAGAAATGAGGAAGTGATTGGTGGAAAATAAATTTGTACATGAGTGGTGCCTTATTAAATTAATTTTGACACTTAGTCGAGTTGTGCCTTTTCTGGAATTCGATTGAGAAAGTTTTTTTGATATATTTTTCTGGAACTCATGTGGGAGATAGGTGATTGGTTGGAGAAATTTCATTGAAGTGAAAAAATTCGTGAGTTAAGTGGAAATCCATGGAGTAGCTTCAATCATATATTTTTGTAGTCACTTTGATCCAAATTTTCCTACCTTATCCAAAGAGCCTCATTGCGTCCAAATACAAGTCCTTTTTGATTCTTATATTCACGTGTACGAAAGTGGTGGAGAAGTGAGACGATTTGCAAGCTTATGATAGATTGTACTTGATTTATTATTTTCAGTATATACACGTCCTATTTCATACACTTTTGAGTGTGCGTGATACACTTTTACCTTGTGAGGTTCATTACTCCTTGAAGTGCATGATTGTGGATTGTTTGGAGTGTTTGCTTAAGTTTGGAAAGTTTCGATTTTGATTAAGTACTTTGAGTCTTCGGTTGTGAAACTTGATTTGTTCTTTTGTGATTTTTGTGGAGTTGAGTTCTTGATATTGCTCGAGGACGAGCAATGGTTTAAGTTTGGGGGAAATTGATAAGTGTCATTTTTACTATATTTTTATGTATGTTTAGGTGTTCATTTGAGCATGTTTATGTACGTTTCTATAGTGATTTAGATACTTCTGATTTATTAGTTGCATTTGATGGTTTTGTGTTTTTAGTGCAAAAATCGCAAGTTTCAGCTCTCATGCACAGTTGTCGAAAAAATGACATATCTCATGATCTAGAAGTCCGAATTGGAAGATCTTAATTTTGTTGGAAAGCTAAGGAAGAGATATGCAACTTTGATATTGAACACTTTTCCCAATTCGTTCTCCAAGAAAGCAGAATATTAAGGAAAAACGGAAGTTTTGCGTTCGGCTCTAGTATTTTGATCATAACTTTATCTAAAAGACTGCTATTGAGGTGAAATTTATGGTATTTGAGAGCTAACTTCAAGACCTACAACTTTTATGAAGACATCGAAGTCAAATTCGGAACTGTGCACCAGCGCACGACCGTGTCTTGGGACACGGTCGTGTCCCACTGCACAGAAACACTAGCACTGGCGCACGGGTGACCGTGTCCTGGGGCACGGTCATGCCCGAGAGACTCCTATTCCATCCCAAACTCGATTTTTGACGTATCTCACACTTCTAAATCATCTAGGAGACCTCCAAGATGCTATATATACCTTAATTCGTCCCAAAAAGGAGGATTAAGATAGGGAGGACGATCATTAGGGTAGGAATAACATTCATAGAGAGAAAACACATATTCTAAGAGCATCCGGAGAGGAGAAGAAGACTTCAAAGATCGAAGAATCGAGAGATCATCGTTCATATAATGTTTTTCTTTATTTTCCCTTTTATTGTTGGATTATTTTAGTTTGATATGATATTTTCAATCTTGTCTATGAGTTTGTTAATATTCATGTCTGACTAGTTTTCCATGGGTTTCTAGGGCTTGTTAGTAGTCTAATTCAAATCTGATGGATCTTTGATTTCAATTCAATTTATTGATTCATTATCCTATTGATGTGTTTATGATTTGATTGTTTGTTTGATTATGTGGCCACTAATTGAGCATGTTTAAGTAATTAAGTCAAAATTCGAAAGAGGAGATTTAATTACGGAAGAGTAAACACATGACATATATGCAGCATGAGATCGAGAGATGAATGACATATGTGATGAGATTTTCAATCCTAGGTGCTTTTGGGAGTTGTTGTGTTATATCAGATCGAGTAGAGATACCTCTGGTATCATAATAATCAACCGGTTAAATTGACTCGAGAGAGCTTTTAATTTGATATTCATGATTGCTCATATAGGATAGTTAATCATTGAAATTGATTGAGCAAGTGATATCGTGATGAGAATTAGATGAAAACATGTTCTAGAACCTGTCTCAGTTATATCTGTTTGTCTCCGTGTATTTTTTTTGTTTTTGTATTAGTATTAGTATAAGTAATTGAATTCTTTGATATCTGATAGCCTAGATAAAATTAGGGGTTGAATTTGGGTAATCGATTATTCCTAGTTAATAGTCTCTGTGGGATCGACCTTGCTTACTGTGTTCTGCAATCTACACCGTACACTTGCGGTAGTAGCCTAAAGAAATTGGTGAACATGTTTTTGGCGCCGTTGTCGGGGACTAGTCGTTAGGATAGTTGTTATCTAGATTTGTCTTTTGATTTTAATCTAAGATTTTTTTTTAAAATTTTTTAATTTTTTTAATTTTAGGGATTATTTGATACTCTTTCGTGGATTTTCAGGTCGCGCACCAATATGACAATCAACAACTATCAGTGGCCATCTGAAAGGACTACATACAAAAAAGCAGTTGAATTTCAAATTCAAGATCAATTAGCAGCTTTAACTGCACAAATATCAGCTCTCACAAGACAAGTTTTGGCTTCCCGTACGGCACCCGTACGAAATTTTTGGAATCAAAGCTGTGATATTGCACCACATGAGGAGGTTCAAGACATCAATTATATAGGCGGACAATATTACAACAACTTCCAAAATAGGAGATTTTCTGTCACAAATGAGGTGATTGATGAGCTAAGACAACAACCACTTGAAGATTTGTTGAAAGAATTTATCAAAAGAACGGATGCTCGTTTCATGTTTTAAGTCATCATGAGTAACCACGTGTATAATGAATTGTAATGAATTTGATGTTTCCTATTAATATTAACTATGGTCTTTGCTATCATTATCTTCATTTAGGTGCTTCATGATGACGAAGAATGACTTGCAACTTGAAGACGCTAGGATACTCGGAATGGTTTTGAAGATTAACAAATGAGACAAATATTACTCTTTTATGTTTTTTACGTGTATTTTGCATTGGTCTGTTAATGTTTGGTTGATAATAGTTGATGAATGGACAGATTTATGAAGTATTAGACATTGATGTATTTTGTAAGGAACATTGTATAGATTTTGATGAGGACAAAACATGTAACAGATAGGGCCTAGGATCCTTTGTGTTTAGGTTCCTTTGTAATTGCTTAGACTAGGTTCAGGAAGCTTGAAGATTGAAGATCAAAACTTGAAAAAAGGATGAAGACCTTGCTATCTTAAAAGACCACAAAATATATGACTAAGTAAAGGTCACTGCAGTAGGACACATGAAGAAGCCTGAAGGATACTCTGAAGGACACTGCTGAACAACTCACAGATATGGCTAAGTATAGAATAATGCAGCAACCTTCAGAAGGATGTTGCAGATCAGGAAGCTGGCCATATAAAGACAAGAACACAGCAGTAACCGACTCCAGGAAGCAGTTACCTTGGATTGAGCACTCTGAGTTGTCGTTAGGAATATTCACGTACAATACAATCAGAAGATGCTAGCTGGAGGAATCAAAAGGACGAGAGGACAAATTGCAGACTGAAATGGCAGCCACAGTAGCAGTGATGTAGGATTGCAACAGAATCATGTACGAACCAATCACGCAAGGACACCGCACAACAAAACTCACTGCAGAGGAGGATGCTCACTTCAACGGGCAGATTTCTTACGCCTATAAATAGGAGAAGACTTGAACTGGAAACTTACCTGAAACCCGCGCATTCAAAAGCTCTCAATCACATCAATCTCTCTTATTCCTAAAAGTTTCAAGTCCGGTCTAATCGCAGCAAGCATACTCTGTTTCAAAATTTATCTGCTCAAAAGCTTGCTGCTCCTTTGTTGAAGATTTTATTCTATCTTTTATTAGACTGTAGGAGTCACTTGATAGGAGGTTGTTCCTGATCAAATGTACTTGTTCTCTGTAGAAAGAACAAGTGCTCTGTGTGGGCAATTAGTTTGGTCACTGTGCAGCTACCCTGTGTGGGAAGAAAGCTGACAGATCTTGTTAAGTTAGTTTGTTTAAGTTGTGTCTTTGTAAATCAAACAACACTTAACAAAGTTCCCCCTCGAGAAGGAGCAGAGAAGATGTAGAGGAATTACTCCACCTTCGAACCTCTATATATCTCTGTTTTTACTACTTGTGTTCTTAAGCTTACTGTTTGACATATATCTATCTGACACAACCTCTAAAATAGGATCAAAACTGAAAATTTTCAAAAATATTAAAGGTGGTATTTGTAGTATAATTAATCTTTCATTTATCTGTATTATCAATGGCTAAGGGATTTCATATTAGCACTACAAAAAAAACGCTGAAAGACAACGCGCATAGTGCATTGTCTTTCCCAGAAAAAAAGCGTTGTCGTATCCAGCGTTGTAAAAGACAGGCGCTGAAAGACAACGCACAAAGTGCGTTGTCTTTCTGGGATACGACAATACTTTTTAAGCGTTGCACTGAGCGTTGTCTTTAAGGTTTCTATAACATATTATGCAACGCTTTTTTAGCGTTGTCTTTTGTAGCGTTGTCGTCCTTAAATTACAACATTTGTGCAACGCTTTTTTTCTTTGTTGTCTTCTTCGAATTACACAACCCTTTTGCAACGCTTTTAAGCGTTGTCTTTCTCTATAATTTTGTTTTCTTTTTATTTTATATATTCTATATCCTATAATAATTTATATAATAATAAATAATCAATAATTGTATAAACAAAATATGAATTAAAATAACGTATTCCAACTTAAATCAATGTCAAACATATATTTACAAATCCTCCTAACAATACATTTATCTAAACTTAAAAAATTGTACTTTTCAAAAAACATCAATAAAAACATATTAACAAATGTTAGCTAGATTCAATCATTTCAATAACAATAAAACCTTTACAAAAACATCACAACCTTCACAGGAAAACAGCATCATGACCTTCACAAAATACTCCTTGTTTTCCTAGAATCTGTCAAATGTATGAAAAAAAGTTAGCACGAAAACTCACATATCGTTTTAAATTTGTACATAGATTAAACAACCAAAATAAAAAAATAAAAAATCTAGCAATGTAGAAGCTAACCCTCATCTTCTTCTACCCTTTCATGTGATATTGAATGCATTCAGCCCATTAAACACGCACTTCATCAACATCAGCTCTAGTACACTTAAGATGCGCAAATACACATAAAAGGCAATCTACAAATTATTATTATGGAATGAAATAGTCAAGAAACATTGTAATATTTCAAATAATGGTTTCCATTGAAATCTCTCTTTGCCAATTCATTGGCAATTTCCAAGGGGTAATGTGAATTAAAGAGAAAAAAAAAAAAACGTGAGTGTAATTTGCAAATTCAGGTTCTAAGACATTTGAATATATTAATTCACTTAGCAGGCTATGAATCTGCAAATCAAGGAAAGAAGTCATCCTCTTTCTTTGCCTAATTCTTCTAATATGAAGTAGTATGAAATGCAATTATCACTAATGAAAATAACCTGCTAACTTCCATAATTAATGCACCATCAACTAAAAAGAGTTGTAAATTTCTCTCGTGACATGTAGGAAAATTATTTATTAACTTCAAAAAGACATATCATGATATAGTCTCCGCCTTGACACCACAAATACGAGATTATCACTTATTGGCAAGCTGATCCTAGAGCTACCATTATGTTTGAAACCAAAGTAAACCCATCACAGAGTAAAGAACAATTCAACTTGAATGCAGGTCAAAACAATGACAAAGCACATCCTTTAATTCAGCAAACGGAAAATACATTACCACATCCAAGACAAAAACATAACACAGAATTAAACATGCTAGTAATAAGCCAAGATGGCACTGCCAAGTTGCAATTTTTCCTCATAAGTTCAACTCTCAATACACCAAACAGAGCAATTATCAGCATCAAGCAGATAAATATCACACAAAAAGCATTAAACATCAACAATCAAATGAAGCTACTGAAATCTAGCAAATGAGCACATAAGTAAAAGATATAAACAACAGAAAATGAGGAGCATCGAATGAATACTCACAGGGGCAGGTCTCATATTGGTAAAACTGAGACAATGCAACATCATCTCCATTATTATCCAAAGCCGAATCGATATCCCTACATCTCTTGCAACTTTTGAGCACCTTTTTGAGGCGCTTGTACTCAACGTGACAACACTTCTCCAAAAACCTCTCTAGATTAGTCTGCAGATACTCCGAAAACATTTTCCCCAAACTTCATCCTGATAGTCACCCTAATTCACCCGCATTTCTTCCTTCACCTACCAAATATTCAGTAATAAAACCAAAATTGGCGATGCAGAGAAATCATAATCAGATTACATAGACATTAATGAGCATTATTAAGGTTTGGATGGAGCAGAAGAGAGAGGATGGAAAAGATGAGAGAAGAAGAAGAAAGAGAGTGAAGATTAACGTCGGTCGGCGATGGAGGCGGGGAAGAGAAGCCAGCGGTGGATGAAAGAAGGTGGGGATTAGAGAAGTTGAGCGAAGCGGTGGCCGGACAGCAGCAGCGAGGCAGCGGCGGAGTGGGTCAGCGACGGAGGCGGGGATGGGAGAATCCTAGAGTACAGCCGCGAATGAGAGGAGGCGGGGATGAGACAACTCGAGGGAATCGGTGGCCTGGCGGCGGCGGCCAGCCAGCAGCGGCGACGGCAGCGGCGGAGGGGCGGAGACAGCGTGGGTTGGGTGAGGAGAAGAGATATCTAGGGCTTTGAATTGGGATTTAATTTCCACACTATGTAGATGTAATTTGTGACTTAGTTAGATTCTCCCAAATTTACTAAGGGTAAATTTTATAAAAAGTGTTGAAAGACAACGCTCCCGAAAGCGTTGCAAAAAGCCTTGTCTATCAGAGCAAAAAATGCGCTGAAAGACAACGCCCCTCGAAAGCGTTGCAGAAAAGCGTTGTCTATCAGCGCAAAAGTGCGCTGAAAGACAACCCCTTATAAAAAGCGTTGTCTTTCTGCGAACTTGTGTTGTCTTTTAGCACAATCCAACACAGAAAGACAACTCTTTTTGTAAAAAGGGTTGTAAATTTCATAAAGACAACAGAAAGCGTTGTCTTTCCTGTGTTGTCTTTCTGCATATTTCTTGTAGTGTAGCATCAAAATTTAGAATATATAGAACAAGGGGTTAAACAAAAAGAAAGGAAATTACAAAAGAAAGCAAGGAAGAAAACTCCATAAGGACTCGTATAGAACTCCATGGGTAAAATCTCCCAACTATGTTTTTGATTTTCTTATGCTAGCTTCGCGGATGGGAGACGAGGGCGAGAGCTGAGCACGCAAATATACTGATCTGTAATGGTAATGTTTCTCCGTTCTATTGTTGCTCAACATAAGAATAAGATCATAGATACTGAGTATCTAAATCTTTTCATCTCACGAATCACTTCTATGTGAGATCCGATGTTATTGACCTATACATTTTGGGTTCAACATCAGCATTACTATGATCAATTAATAGTCTTATTTTAATGATTTATATATGTGCGTGCTGCACAAATCGTATTATTTCTAAGTGGATTTTATTATTATGCAAAAAAAATATTTATTACAAATGATTTTATTTATTATTAAAATTGCAATTCATTATTGTTTAAACTTTGGCTAATTTTTAATTAAAGTAATATAGTATAATTATTAAGTAGTTGACTAATACAATTTTTCTTAACATTTATCATGTAGTAGAGACATCAAATTCTATAATATAGTAATATTTTACGATCATACTTCACCTGATTGTACATATATAAGTGTAATTCTAGAGTTTTAATTTATTTTTCTACATAAATCAGGGAACATAAAACTTTGATGAATATATCGTTAAACTTAATTCTTTATTATATATTATTTTAATTATGTTGCTGTATTGTTTAAAAATAAGAACTTGTTAGTTATTATTTTAATTAAAATAATATAACATATTTATTAAGTAGTCGAGTATAAGATATTTTCATACATTTTTTTTTAAATATCTAATATAGGACATCATATTTTGAATATAATAATAATTTATGATCATTCTTCCTCTAATTTAAAATTAGTGTTGTCTTTGTTATAAATTAAGGAACATAAAATTGAACAAATACTTCCGTAAAAAATATGATTCCTTTTATTTCCATATTTATTATTTCATTGTTGATGAAATAATATAAAAGAAAGAAATAAGGGAAAATTGAAAAGAAAAAGAAAAAGAAAAAGGAATTGTATAACTAAACAATTAATTCGGGTTAAATTCAATTTTAGTCAATTTAAAAAGTCACTGTCCAATTTTCGTCCATCATGGAAGCGGTTTTCAATATTAGTCCAATTAAGCCAAAAATCGTCACTATTTGGTCCATTTTTATCATTATTTCACCCACCATGGAAGCGGTTTTCAATTTTCAGTTTTCAATTTTGTCCAATTAAGCTAAAAATGGACCAAATAGTGACGATTTTTGACTTAATTGGACTAAAATTGAAAACCGCTTTCATAGTGGACGAAAATTGAATAATAACTTTTTTAATGGACTAAAATTGATTTTTTCCCCAGTTAATTCTAAAGAGATTAATATGTAAGTTCAACGTTAAGAAATTTTGCAGGACCAGAAAAATCTTGACACATATGAGGTACTTTTTCAATTCCACAGGTTATGTTAGTAGGTGGCTCAGATACATCTGCTGGAACAATGGAATGGGCCCTCTCTCTCTTGCTCAACCATCCAAATGTCCTGAAAAAGGCACAATTGGAGATCGACCACCACGTCGGACATGGTTGTTTACTCGATGAAGCCGACATCATTGAGCTCCCATATCTACGTTGTATCATAAACGAAATGCTACACATGTATCCCGCTGGTCCGTTGCTATTGCCACACGAGTCCTCCAACGAATGCACTGTCGGAGGCTATCGAATCCCTGCTAACACCATGTTATTAGTCAACCTTTGGACTATACAGAACGATCCCAAGAACGTGAAAGATGCAACACAGTTCAAGCCAGAGAGATTTGAAGGAATGGAAGGATATCGGAATGGTTTCAGGTTTATGCCTTTCGGGTCTGGACGGAGGAGCTGCCCCGGCGAGGGGTTAGCAGTACACATGGTAGGGTTGGGGTTGGGTTCTCTCATTCAATGCTTCGACTGGGAAAGAGCTGACCAAGAATTGGTCGACATGAGTGAAGGTGAGGGATTGTTGTTGTCTAAAGCCACACCATTGATGGCTTATTGCAAACCTCGCTCTATTGCAACTCATCTCCTTTCTTAGACATAAACCTAGCTAGCTTTGGGTTTGAACTGCTTTAACTGACACAATTTGTGAGGTCTGGTTCATCTCTTTTGTATGATTTTTCGTATAATTTATGAGCTATTATTCACCCTGGGTACTAATATCGCGCTTACCTTAGTTTTAGTGTTAATCAATTTTGGTTCGATATGTTAAACCATTTTCATTTTTGAAAAAACCAAGCATACGTTTTAAAATTAGTTATGATTTTTGAAAAAACATATTTCTAAAATTTAGTAATTATAATGATTATTGTTACGTTATTTAACACTTTTCTAGAATTTTTTTGTGTATTAAGATAATTGAAAATATTTTAATTTTTGATCTTTTGGTAAATTCTTCAGATTTTATATTTTATATTAAATAATTTTTCAATTTTATTTGCCACTCTATAAATTTAAAACAAAATTTTCATAATAATAATATTAATAAAAATAATAGCAACAACAACTAGTAATTCATTAATTTTAATGAAATTTAATGATTTTTTTCTTTATTTTCTAGTGACATGGATTTAGAAGTAAAAAATGATGAAAAATCAACTCCACATTAACACATGTCAAATGCTACGAACGGTAAATGGGTATGTTAGGCAACAAACAATAGCGTATACAAAAATTCAAAAAATTAAAGGCTAAGGTCATATAAGGTATTTTTCATCAATTTTCCCTGTAGAAGTATTAATTTTATTATTTAAAGGTATTACTGTTAGGATCAGGAACACACTGTCCTCTAGGGCACACTAGCCCTTTTTTCTTTCTTTCTTTCTTTCTTTTTTTTTTTTTTTAACGTGTGGATTTCCACTTTCTTTAATTCTATTTATTTAACTCAATTAATCATTTTTTTTAATTCATTAAATGGTGTGACATTTTACTTATAAATGAATTGCCACATATACAAAAAAATTGCCTTGTCAGCATATAAGTGATGATTATAATGAAATTGGTAGTGTGTATCTTACTCACCGAAAAACAATCAAAAAATACGAATTACAGTACTAGTAAAGGTGACACATAATTGAAAATTGAAAATGAGTAGTACTAGTAAAACCTGACACAGCCTCTAAAATAGGACCAAAACTGAATTTTTTCCAAAATAATATTAAAGGTGGTATTTGTAGTATAATTAATCTTTTATTTATTTGTATTTTCAATGGCTAAGGGATTTCATATTAGCATCAAAATTTAGAATATATAGAACAAGGGATCAACCTTTAATTTGTCAAATCAAATATTAATGGTATTTCACATGATACAATAGCCAGCAAACAACCATTTGATTAAACATATAATTTAAAGACTGGATTATTTAGATCATGTAAAATGATAGAATGTAAGACAATTATGAAATAAAAATCATGGGAAAACCTCAATCACAGACCTCGACCCTAGGACATGAGATATCTTATAGTTTCCAAAACCGGCATCGAAGAAGAGCTTAGCCCACTCTTTCTCACTCCTCTCTTTTCCTCTCAGCGAAATCATCATCAGTATATCCAGACCCAGTTTTGTTTCTCTTAAACTTCGTTGATGCTCATCTTCGAAGTTAGGTAATTTGATGAATGGAAGCAGCTAGCGTTAGGGTTACCAAATGTCACTAAAAGTTGTTTGAGTTAATTCTGATTAATTTAGTATTTTAGTTGCACATTAATTCTTCTTTAATAAGATTAAAGCTAGCGTGAGGATTACCAAATTTCAATAAAAGTTGTTTGAGTTAATTCTGATTAATTTTTAGTATTTTAGTTGCACATTAATTCTTCTAGATCTTTAATAAGATTGGGAGTAGTTGGACACTAATGTTGTCCAGTAGGATTGTTAGTATTTAAGTATTTTAGTATGTTAGTATTTGTTATTGAAAATACCCATTTACCAGTAGTTAAAGGTACATTGTCGTCATAATCTGATGTGGCTTATAAATACACATGTGGAATTTGATTTTTGAGTTTTTCTTTTACTCTTATATTCATCATGTCATCAAGAAAGGGGTTTTTTCAGTACTAACATAGAACGATACGAAGTATTTTTGAAATAATGATAAAAAAAATTTATTTTTTTCAAATCAGATTATTTAAAAACTAAAATTAAAATCCAAAAAAAAAAATTATAGAACAACAACAAGTAAAAAAACTTTATTATAAGTTGTTAAATTTAAAATATCATTTAAGTAAATATAAAAGTACAGTAAAATTATAAATTTTTATTTATAAAAATAGATAGTATAGTAAACATTTAAAAAACAACAAACGAAGCCAAAAAAATATTATTGTCTCTTTTATTCTTCAAAATAATTATTTTTTAATTTTATTATATATTTATATATACTTTAATAATACTTTTTTTTAATTGTAAGCATATTTTATCGATTTAATTAATTATATATGTTGTTCTTTGCATTCACTACAAGAAAAACGCTGATAGACAACGGTTTTTAACCATTGTCGTAGGCCAGAAAGCAGCGTTGTCGTAGCCAGGGTTGTCGTAGGGGTCAGCAAATTTTCGCTCATAGATAACGATTTTTAACCGTTGTCTTAGACCCCTACGACAACGGTTGTGACGCACATAGACAACGGTTTTTAACCGTTGTCGTAGGGTCATTGTTCTAAAGAAGCGTTGTCTTCTCTACCTACGACAACGCTTTGACAACGGTTTTAAGTCGTTGTTGTAGAGACCAACGACAACGGTTTTTAACCGTTGTCCCGCCGTTGTCGTAGATAGATTAGACAACGCTTTTACAAAGTCTTTTGTTTTGTTTTGACCGTTGTCGTAGATACTTATGACAACGGTTTTAAACCGTTGTTGTAGGTTAATTTACCGTTGTTGTAGGTTAATTTTACAGTTGTTGTAGACCCTTACGACAACAGTTTGGAAACTGTTGTCGTAATTTATTTCAGCGTTGTCTTTTACAAGTCATATTTATTACAATCTACTAAAAATTCAAATATATAGAATAAGACATTCAACTCAAAATAGTCATACCAAATTCATCTAATACTTCATACAACAAATATTCATAACAAAAATTTAAAGTTGCCCGAGACAAGTTATCAAGGTTATCATAAGTTCATCAAAACAAGTAACGTACATTCCTCCCACAAAGAGATCCAATGACAAATGAGTATATGATTCAATCCAATTAAAAATATCAAAAGGAATTTAAGTTACAAAAACCACATTGAAGCGCTTTGAACCCACTGCAGATTCGTAACAAGCAACTGGAATTTGACTAAATTAGCTTGTTGATAGCATCTTGTGCATCAGAAACCAGTGCATCTTTGGCAAATTTGACTAAATTCAGTTTTAAAAGACACACCTTTTCGTTAATTGGGCCCTTAATGATTTTGGCGTTCCTTAATGCTGCTGCTTTTATCTTGGCATATCTGGAATGTAGCTGATCTATGTATTTCACGTGCAATGACTTATTCTTTATCTACTTGAGGACCAGGGGACTAATGAAAGCTGCTTTTTGTGAGCTACTTAATCTCGTACGTTGCTTTCTCTAGGATGATGAAGACATTTGCCCTTGGTTAGGCGCTGGCGAGGCGAATGGTGTACCATCTTGAAAATTGAGAGGAGATGAATCCATTGATGGCTCAAGAACAGCAAACAAATCTGCTTCATAATCTTGATCTTCATTGTGTTGCTTTTGCAATAATTGTCTTACAGTTTTGTGTGCTACAAGTGTACCCCTCCTTCTGGAGCTAAGCTTTTTACTTTTCTTAGCAGGACTGAGCAACTTACTAGCAGAAAACGAGATGGGTAACGGTTCCTTTTTAGCCCTTGATCTTGTTTGAGGTTGAGCTGGGCTTAAGTGATCAGAATGAATTCTGTCGAAGCATTCCTTTGCAGATTTTCCAGGAACCTGCACAGAGTTCCAACACTGATTAGTATGTCAAAATGAATGTTGAAGAAGGCATGTTAAGGAAAATATTATGAAATTCGAACACGTGAAAAATGGCAAACATATTTCATCCTTGGGAAATCCCGAGTCCAGGAAATTGAAAAAATTCCATGTACTATTTATTTAAATGGAGGGTGGACAAGAGAGACACCACCAAAAATTAATTACTTACTTTCCCTTGCTACATGAGTCAAGTTAGAATCTAATATAAGCAGTAATATTTGCATTATAGGGGCATGAAACAACTTACTTAAACTAAATCTTGCTCTCGAGAGGGCATCTTTGTAAACTGGAATTTAGGTTACAAAAAACAACATTCAATAACAATTTACCAGTTTAAATTAGTTTGGAATTTAAGGTTCTATGTAAATAACTTACCTAATATAGCTCGTCAATTTTGAAAAGAAAGCCTTTAAGCCAAATGTATCTCCTGAATCTCCTGAATCTCCGCTTCATGATAATTAAAAGCAATTAACTACTCTTTCCATTTGAATCCCCTATTCAAAGAATTAACAGCAATGAATATCCAGATCCCCTTGAAATAAAAACTACAACAATATTTACCAATCCAACACAATTTTGTGAGCAATAATATTTTGACCATCATAAATTACACAAACTAAAAACACTTCATCAGTACAAAACAAGGCCTTAATGAAAAAAAGGAGAGCAGATCCCCTGCTATGCCAAAAACTACCCAGACCACTGTAATTCCAACTACAAAAGACAGCTATTTCTATTAGCTGCCTTGCAAATGATCAAGAGATTCAGCAAAAATCAACCAAAACAAAATAATTGAAAGGACCTTTGTTTAATCCCATCTCAACCCCTATCAAACCAAACAACTGGTTACAAATCGCTCCACCAAATTCTAGAAGAAATGCAGCAAGCAAGCATGGATCCCCGAAGATGAGATAAATTCCTTTTAAACAACAACAGAGAAGAGAAATGGATGAAAGTGTAGAAACACGACTCTATTTCACCAGAAACGGGGGAAGCATCACGCCGTCATTTGCTATACAGCAGGGGATCCACTCCCCATAAATTACTCAATTCTCCACAGACAAATTGCGGCCGGAAATTGCATAAGAAAGCAAAATAGCACGAAGAAAAAGACATTCACATACCTTCTTTCAGTTCTTCACTCACAGTTCAGTATTGATTATTGCCTTAATTCTTTGGATTCTAATTGCATACTAGAAGACTGCGGCGAATGAGAGAGAGGAGACTGCGGCGGATGAGAGAGAGGAGACTGCGACGGACGGCGGCTGAGAGAGAGGCGACGGCGGCGGCGCCGGCGCCGGCGGCTGAGAGAGAGGGGGACGGGGTGGGTGAGGTGTGAGAGAGATAGGGTTACAAATTTTCAGAGGAGAACACGGCTAGCAGAGAAGGACAGCGGCAGGGGTGGCGGCGGCGGGGATGGGAGCGGGGAGGGGGGGCCACGGCACCTGCTCTCCTGCGACAACAATCCAAGCGACAAGGAGGAATGAACGAGTTTGAAAGATAAGAGATGAAAGACGTGGGGAGAAGGACAGTGGCTGGGGCAGTGGTGGCGAGGGCGGGGTCGGTGGCAATGGCAGGGGCAGCGGCGGGCGTGGGAAGAGAGAAATAACTAGGGTTTGCAATTGCATTGAATTGGGATTTAATTGTATTTACATATTGTAAAAAAAATAAAAAATCAAGTTTATTTAGTCTATGACAACGCTACCACAAGGTTATGACA
The DNA here is from genome assembly GCA_005771605.1 of Scutellaria baicalensis. NCBI lineage: Eukaryota > Viridiplantae > Streptophyta > Magnoliopsida > Lamiales > Lamiaceae > Scutellaria > Scutellaria baicalensis. The sequence goes on from CM016721.1 coordinate 26,839,562, forward strand.
ACGTTATAAAGTTACCGTTGTCTTAGGCATATTTATGACTACGCCTCAACGACAACCTCATATTGTACCCGTTGTCTTAGGGATCAACGACTACATATCTACGACAACCTCATGTCATAAGCGTTGTCTTAGGGTTCATTTTTTACCTAAGACTACACCACTACGACAACCTCAAGTCACAACCGTTGTCTTAGGGCTGAATTTTACCCTACTACTACGCCTCTACGACAACGCCAATAAAGTGCCGTTGTCTATGAGCGCATTTTTCAGCCCTACGACAACGGTTTTGTCTACGACAACGCCAATTTTGGATACGACAACGGTTTTTTCAAAAAACCGTTGTCTTAGGGGCGTAGTCTATGTGCATTTTTCTTGTAGTGATTTCAGTTTTTCATTTGTTTATTTAGTAAGAGGTATTTTAACATATTGTTGAACCAAAATAAATTCTATTTGCTAGATTTTTTTTTCGTGGAAAATATTTCAAAATATTGTAAACAAATTCATACCTATGATAAATCATTTTTTGGTTATTATAAAATTTTATGTCATTAATTAAAACATCCAAAAAGTATTTCCTCCTCCTCGGCTCCTCCTCCTACTACTACTAAACATAGGTTTTATGATTTCTTAAATAAATATTTGTTATAAATTCAATTTAATAAATTTAAAATTTGAAAATAATTTCTATAATATAATATTATTATTAATTTGTTTCACTTTTTCTAGATTTTTTATTTAGATAATTCAAAATATTTATATGAGTTTTTAAATAAATTTTTAGATTTTAAAATTTTTATGAAATAACATATATTTCCAATTCTAATTGTTGCTTTGAAATTTTCAAACATAATTAACATAATAATAATTTTAGTAATTCACTATTTTTTGTGAAGTTTGTTGATTTTACCTTTCTTTTTGAGTGCATGGATTTAGAAGCTGGAAAATATAAAGAGAAAATTGATTCCACATGTGAAATAGTTTAGCATGTCTGTATGTCACCTATTATAGACAGTAAATGAGTATTTTCAGCAACAAATATAATTAACACAACTGATATTCTTAAAAACTCAAAAATTAATTAAAGGATAATGTCATAATTATGGTCTATATATTGGGTACTTTTACAAATTTATCGGTCTAAATTTTCAAAACTTGTTTTTATAACATATGAGAGTCTTAAGGGCAAAAGGATTCACGAGATAAGTGAACTACAAAAAGTTTATATCAAACTATGACAAAACACAAACAATGAGCTTAATTCGTCCGAACGACGAATAAAGACAAGTCGAGCAAAAGGGAAATTAAATAATACTCCAAAAATTATCCTCAAAACTAAAACTATTAGTTTTGTGAGAAAAATTGATATTATAAAACTAAAATAGAAATGTTGTGAGGAATGTTGGCATGCAACACAAAGAACAAATTAAAAATAATATTTTTTTGATCCTTTTATCTATACGACTAGGTATAAGAGGCTTTTATGTTTTTTTGGTTCTTTCATTGACCTCCGAGGAAATGTAGGAATGCCACGGTTGAAGAGAAAAACCTTTGGGTGAAGATAATAGATGGAAAGTGTTGGGAGATTCATCAAATAAGAGCTAAATTTGATTGATTGGGGAGAACGTCTGTGATTGAGATTCGTGTAGGGGTGTAAATAAGTCGAGGTGAGTCGAGTACTACCATGCTCGAGTTCGAACTTGATTTTATAACATCGAACCTCGAGTTTGACTTGAGCTTGAATGAGTTTATATTTTTATGTTAGAGATCGACTCAAAATATAACTCAATAAGCTCGAGTTTGACTTGACTCGACTCGATACCTAAAAAAACTTAAATTACTTAAAATTTGAAAATGGAAAATTTAGTGTAAAAAAATTAATTAATAAGGGTAATATTGTAAATTTAATATATGTTTTGTTAGGTTGATTAAGCTTGATTAAGCCGCGAGTTTGTCAAGTCGTGTATTGGTATGCTCGGACTCAAGCTTGACTTGATCATTTACTAGTCGAGTTCAATTTTCTTTCGAGTCAATCTCGAATAGCACACAAGTTATACAATCTCATTTGCACCCCTAGCTTTATGGTTTCGATTTAAGCTTGATTAAGCTAGCAAGCTTGTCAAATCAAGTATTGATATGCATTATAAGGAACATGTAAGAAGAACCCTGGAATTGTTTTGATAAAACAAAACCCGTTGTAACCTACTTCTTTCTGTTATTCTAGTTTTATTCCCCATGTCTTGTTTTTATGTTTTAATAAGTAGCAAAGATTCTACCCAAGGTCTTCCACTGCACTTAGATGCAGCAAGCTGGACGCACATGGAGAGAGAAGTCTGCATTCAGCAAGCACAACTTGGAAGAAGTCGAAGGAGAATTGCTTTCTTGCACGCTGGACAACTAGGCGCTGCAAGCTAAGGATGCAATGAGACCTAGTTGCAGTGAGAAGAATAAGTTGCAGAAACTGAATAAGAGACATGTCCAGCAGGATCACATCAAAGTCTTAAAAGACTGCTGCATGAGTTGTTAATGTACGAGGAAACATCAACTTCAGTTGAAGATGCAGTGCGCGACAGGCCTGAACTCAAAGGACAAAACAAGGACAACAAGCGAATAGGAAGCCACCACCTGGCCTGGACGACCGCTTACAAACTGCAACAAAAAAGGACAGCCGTATTTAATGGACCTGATCCCAATGGAGGAGGTTGTCTCCTACCTTTTTAGGTGCACATTAAAAATGTTTGTACCTTGAAGATCATGAGGATCAAGAAGAAGAATGTTGTGCATCCAGATCGAATCAACAAGGAATATACTTGTGCATGAATGGATCAACGATCAGGATGCAGCAGCAGAAGACAAAGGCTTATACGAAGACACATGGAATGTGCACGCTTCGATTGGTGCATTCCCGCAACTATAAAAGAGAAGAGTGAGGACGAAGAGAGAAGAGGACTGAAAATTTGAAGATCGCGCACTGATATTCCAGCATACAGTGATCCAAGCTTAAAAGAAAATATCAACTTTTTTCAGTCCCCACTCAACCGAAGCAGAGCATTCTACCCATTGAATATTCTGAGTGCTCTTACTTCCCACAATCGAAGATTTGTATTTATTAACCTTTTTATCACTGTGTGTCACAGTTGAAGGGTAATCACCTTGCTGTGTTTTGATCTTGTGTAGACAACATCCTGTGTGGATCCAGTCTGTTTGCTGAAACCTCGAGAAGGAGTAAGAAACTTAGTAGGCTTAGGTTGATCCTTATAGTGTTTAGTAGGAAAAGTGTCCTGTAAATCTAAACTCTAGTGGATATCCTCCTTGAGAAGGAGAAGAGAGGATGTAGAAGAGTTACACCACCTTCGAACCTCTATAAAGTCTTGTGTCTCTTTACTGCTTTCTGCATTCATTTCTATATCTTGCAGCATGCATCTTTATTGTTTTGTAGCTCTTTGTGCTTAAGTGTTTAAAACTGGTCTATTAACTTTCTAGTTAAAATACTAAGTATATTTGCTGAACTTTCTTTCAAATATATTCCGTTGTGCAAAACTCTAAGTTGTTAGGCTGCAGCAGTTAATTTGCTGTAAGCAAAACTCATTATCTGCGAACTTGCTGCAAGCATCAATAGCTTACAGTAGGTTGCAGTTGAAGAGAGAAAAAAAGAAAAAATTAAGAGGTTCATTTACCCCCCCCCTCTGAACCTTTGCAACCACTTGGGACCAACAAGTGGTATCAGAGTGGGTTGGGTTAAAAACCAACTCCTCTGGTTGCCTACCTAGATACACCCTTGACCAAAGTTGTTTGTGTGTCTAAGTGCTTTAACTGCTTTCTGTTGTCATAGAGTCTATGCATACAAAACTGTCGATGTTTACTATGAAGACTATGATGACTGGAAGATAAGAATGCAATCACATCTTTTAACAATGACGATGAAATGTGGTGTGTGATCATGGAAGGACCTCCTACCATTACAAAGTCAAATCCAATGTTTGCCACAAATAGAAGGGAGGAAGTTGCAGAAAGAGACAGGGATGAAGACGAAGGTGAGGTTGCAGAAATGGAACCTCTTAGAGTACAGGCTTATATCGAGAAGCCAAGACAAGAATGGACGGAAGAAGACATAAAAAGGTCCAACGTGGACAAAATTGCCAAAAATGTTCTATTCCTTACCCTAGACAAAGAAACCTTCAGCAAAGTAAAGACGTGTAAGACCGCGAATGATATATGAGATACACTAGAATAGATTTGTGAAGGCACGGAGCTAACCAAAGATAACAAGATCTCCTGTTCGAAATGAAAGCCAACGAGACTCTTGAGCAGCTAGATCTAAGATTCACTGTAATAGTGAATGACCTCGAGTCTCTTGGTAAAGATACTCCCAGAAGGAGAAGAACATGAAAGTTCTCAGAGCACTGCCAGCAGAATGGGATAGTAAAACTACTGCTATGCGTGTCTCCATGGATTTGAAATCAATGAGCACGTTCGATATCTTTTCTGATCTAAAGGCGTTTGAGTTTGACATAAACCGAAGAAATTAGAAGGAATAAGATGAAGGCAGCAATAAAGTTACTGCACTTGCTGCAAGGAGCTCCAAGGAAAACGTTGCTGCATCCAAACCTGTTGTTACAGCAGAGTTTGCTGCAGTTGCAGAAGATGACATGACGCTGATATTGAAAAGGTTTTCAAAGTTCATAAGGAAGAGCAACAAGTCAGGGGGAACCTTTCCTCGAAGAACTAACTTGCAGCAGTCGTAGACAACAGTCCCAGGATACAACAGAGTCAAGAGACTTGTACTATAACTGCAGACAGCCAGGACATTACGCTAGAAACTGTCCTCATCGTGTTGTTTATAAATACCCGCCGGAGGTAAGAGCAAAAAAGAAAAGAGAGAACGAAGATAAAGAGACAGAAGCTGAGAGCGTTGCTGGTAGAAGCTAAAAAAGCAAAAGGAGCAAGTACATCCACTGAAGTTCAAGAAATATCCCCATCTGAGTCAGACTCAAATGATTCCACCTCGGAGGATGAAACAATGATATGCCTGATGGCGTAGACCGAGGAGGTTACAGAACAAAATGTACTTTTTAATCCTATCTCTTCTAAGTCTAAAGGTATTAGAATGGATGACTTTATAAGACAGCTCCTGAGTGACTTTGAGAGAATCAACTCTGAAAATGAGAAATTGAAGAAGAGAACGATCAGTTAGAGCAAGAGAGCAAGAAACTTGCAGACTGGAAGTTTGAAAAAGAGATAGTGGAAGAGCTAAGTGAATCAAAAAACAAAGAATGCATAAAGCTCAAAAACAAAGTACGGGGGTTTGAAATAGAAGTGATCAAGCTGAAATCAACGATAAACATATTTAGCAGATCTTCTGAAAAATCTTGAGATTACATCAATCAGCAGAAGACTCTGGTAGCGAGACTTGGGATAGGATACAACAGGGCTGATGAATCCTGCAAAGGAAAATCTGATGGAGATCTAAAGTTCATCAAAGGAGAAATTCTATTTCTCAATGATAAAGTTGAAAGACTATCAGTAGAAGAAGAAATTCCTAAGTGCATTGCTGTAACCTCAGAAATGAATATTGCTGAAAGCTACAACACATAGCAAGAAAAGACCAAAGAAGATGGAACCAAGTTGCAGCAAAATACAAGGTTACAGCACAACAGGAAAGAAAGAGGAAGCGAAGTCCAACAAAGAGATTGAGACTTTATAAATACACCCCTGTTTCCTAAAGATAAAATCAAGAACGAACCTGACACAACAAAGAAGGATCTGAAATATAACACATTAGGACCCGTACTTGTATGGGTGCCTAAACCTGGATGATCTTCTTGCAGGTACAGTCGCCAGGTAGCAGCGGAGATGCATGATAGATAGATAGTGGCTGCTCGAGACACATGACTGGCGACAAGTCTTCTCTGACCAACCTCAAAGAGTATAAAAGGCCAAGAGTAGTGTTTGGAGATAATTCAAAAGGACACACCTTGGCTACAGGAAGGCTAATCAGAGGAGATGTACAAATAGATGATGTGTCATAAATGAACGGTTTGAAATACAACTTGCTAAACATCAGTCAGTTCTGCGACAAAGGACATATGGTGGAGTTCTTTCAAGACCAGTGTCTAATCAACGATGCAGCAAACAAAAACGTTAAGCTTGCAGGAACAAGGAAAGGGAAAGTGTATTTAGTGGACTGGAATTCTTCAACTATGTCGATATATTTCATTGCTGAAGGTTCCCCAGAAGAAGCTGGTTGTGACATAAAAGGATCAGTCATTTGAATTTTAAAACGATCAACAAATTGGCCAGGAAAGGACTTGTGAGAGGATTGTCCGATATTGCTTACAGGAAATAAAACATATGCGGTGTGTGTCAAAAGGGCAAGCAGATCAAGGTGTCCTTTAAAGAAAAGATATAATGCTCTTCATTCAAAATCCTGGATCTGCTGCATATAATGGATCTTTTCGGCCATATTGATCCTACGACTTTGAGTGGGAAAAAGTACTCTCTTGTAATCATTGATGATTATTCAAAGTTCTTCTGGACGAAGTTCTTAGCTAAGAAATCGGAGACTCAGTCTAAGCTGCCGAAGTTTATGAAAAGAACTCAGAACAAGAAAAGTTCAAGTATTGTGAAGATCAGAATTGATAGAAGCACGAAGTTTATAAACATGTTCATTGAAAAGTACTATCTTGAAAAAGGTATTTAGCACGAATACTCAGCTGCAAGGACCCCTAAGCAAAACGGGGTAGCTAAAAGGAAAAACAGGTCCCTGAAGGAAGCAGTGAGAACAATGCTTGCAGAAGCTTCAATGCCTAAAAGATTTTGGGTTGAAGCCACTAACACTGCATGCTACACGCAAAATCGGTGCCTGATCAACAAAGAACAAGACAGGACTCTGTATGAAATCTAGAATGGACATACACCAAGCATAGCGCATTTTCACATCTTTGGATGCAGATGCTATGTCTTGAACAATGAAAAGGAGCACCGTAAGACATTTGATGCTAAGGTTGATAAAACTGTCTTCCTTGGTTACTCTGCCATGAGCAAAAACACCTTGCAAGACTCCCTATCGGTCTTCCATAGAGTATTTGAGCTTTTCTTCTCTTTTTCTTCTCTTTTGAGTATTCTTCTCTTCTGTTTGATCTTCCCCCTCTTTTTTGCGATTTCTTCTTCTGAGCCTTCTTTCTATTGAGTTCTTCTCTTTTCTTTTGCGCTTCTCTCTATGAGCTTGTATATTCTGTTGTGCTCGCTTCTCTCTTTTTATCTTGCACACTCTCTCTCTTTTCGTCTTATATCAGTCTTCAGTCTTCTTATTTATAGATTAGGAAATCTACCCGTTGAAGGTAGATAGACTTCTATCATTGATAGCGTCGTACTTCTTCTATCACACACCAGTTTTTCACTTTCCATGTGTCTTCTTCTAGTTGGCTCCTCTTCTATTCTCTCTATTGGTAACCTTCTTGTATCTACCGGTAACTTTTGACTTTCTTCCCATGTTTGCTTTGTAACTTCCTCCTCGCGCTCACTCTGGTGCTTCCTTCTTTGGCTTGCTCCGTCAGGTGGCTTGAGGCTTCTGTAGCTTGCTGCCTCGCAGTATGCCTAACCATGGTCTCTCAGGTAACTTCTTGTCAGGTGGCTTGCTACTTTTCTGTTTCAGCAAGTTCTCTTCCAGTAGTTTTCTGCAGTCATTAGTATCCTAGTTAATTTACCCGATTCCTTTCCACCACTCTCTTCAGTGTCCTTCCTTTGACACTTTCTCTGATCTTTATTTTCTTGTGAAGTAACTTTGTTGCAGTAACCTCTCCTAAGATTGTTTATGCTTTAGATTTACTTTCTTAAGGTTTTATCTCATCAAAACATACTTAAATGTTTCCAACAAGTACTGTTGATCCCAAGTGGTAGAAGGTTTAGAGGGGGGTTGAATAAACCTTCTCAAAATTTGAAACTTTTACTCCAAAGAATATAAGTTCCTGCAAGGAGCAGTAAGCTACAGAGCTTGTTGCCTGATCAAGGGTTACTGCTTGAACAGTAAGCAAAAGACCTTTAAAGAGTTTTATGTGCAGCGGAAAATACTTAAAAAAACGATGTTTTCTGAAAACACAAGTATGATGTATGACATATATAAGATATACAGAATGCTAGAATAAAACAGATAAAGCAGACAACACGATATATAGTGGTTCGAGGGTGGATTAATCTCTCTACGTCCATTTTATTCCTTTCACATGGGAGGAACTTTGTTAAAGGTTGATTGGTTTACAAAGACTCTACTAATTAATACAATCACACTCTAACAACATTAGCAGCCTCCCACATAGGTTACTGCTAGACCAATACAACAGCCCACATAGGACTCCTACTCTTCTAACAAGAGTGAACACACGTAGCAGGAACTACTCTCTGCTAAGAGACTCCTAAAACAATCTATGAAGATAAAAGTATATTTCTTCTTCAACTCTGAGTGCAGCAAGTTTCTGATGAGGTAGCTCAGGTAGCTGGATTGCTTGCTGCTGATAGAATCCACCTCATAGAAGAGTTGGAAACTCCCCTTCTCCACCTCTGGAAGTCTTTTTGATCTTCCATGACACTTCACAGTTTCTTCCCCCTTTTGGACATCATCTATGAGCTGATGCTCTAGGGCTGATGGAGAGGGGTCCTTAGTTCTATCCTCCTGCCTTGAGAAGAAGAACTTAGGTGCAAGTTCTTGGGAAGTGAGGTGAGAGCTGAAAGCCAGAAGACCGAGTCTTCTGAAAAAGACTTGCTTAGCATGTGTCAAGCGTGAGAGGTGACTATACGTGATTTGAGGAGTGTTTAGTTGATTATTTGTAGTGAATTTGTTCTTTGGAAGGAATAAAGAGAATGGTTTCCAACAATCGAGTGCCATGATGTATATAAGGATGAGAGAGAGAGAAATGATATCTGTATGAAGATGAAGAATAAGAAGTGCATGTATTTATAGAGTTTGAGATACTCCCTGTTGCAGTTAGATCTTTAAAGATCTCATTAACCGCTTCACCGGTTTCCAATAAAGGTGTTGACAGTTTCCACATCTTTATTTCTTTTCTCCTGAAGTGTGTCGCAACAATTGGTTCTCCACCCTTAGATTCTTCTGTTCAAATGGCTGAAATTTTTGTACGGTTCTAAAAAGGTGGTCTATTTTTGGAAAGGTGATCAACTTTTTATGCGTGCACGTTACCAAAATTTTTGGTAACTGCTTTGATTTGAGAGTTGTAACCTACAAGTGATCCCTTCATCCAGTGACCTGATGATAAGTCCTGATCTCCAGTAACCTAGTATTCAGTATATTGGTGTCTAGCATCCTGGTTCACAACAACTTGGTGTTCAGCGATCTAGTGTCCAGCATCCTGGTATTTAGTGTCCTAGTACCCAGCGACCTAGTGTTCAGCGATCTAGTGTCCAGCAACCTGGTATCTAGCATCCTGATATCTAGTGTCCTGTTATCCAGCAACCTAATATCCAGTTAGTCTGGTATCTAGCATCCTGATATACAGCGTTCTGTTATCCAACGATCTAGTATTCAATGTCCTGGTGTCTAGCGTTCTATTGTCAGAACTTTATTTTGTTCCCTGATATCAAGGAGTCTTTCCACTTTGTCTAATGACTTGATGACAAGTACTCTGATGTCTAGTGACCTAGTATCCAGTAGCTCGGTGTCTAGTATTCTGGTGTGCAGCGACCTAGTATCCATCCATCTGGTGTCTAGCGTCCTGATTTTCAGCATCCTGTTATCCAGCAACCTAGTATCCAGCAACTTGGTGTCTAGCATCCTATAGTCTGAGCTTTGTCATGTCGTCAAATGTTCCCCCTTAATTCAGTAGCCTGTTGTCTGTGGTACCTACAGTAAAAAATTTCTTGTATAGGTACTCATGCAAGTATGAGTCCTTCTGAGTTAGCTTCTTACAGGAGCTTACCCTTTCCTTATAGCCCATGGTTGCTGTAGGGAAAGTTCTGATTTTTGTAAGACTTTTGTTAGTAAGCATGTGAAGGTGTGTGCAGATGTTTACTTACTGGAACCTCTTTAGAATATAGAAAAGGAAAAGCATGATACCAGTAAGATAGACAAATTTCTTTCCCTTTTGGAGTTGCTGTTCTGCTTGGTTCCTTTAGGGAATATCAGTTTGTTGCAAACATTTTCAGCATACCCGTATTTGGGTTTCTCCAAGGATTTGACTCTTTTGCCTCTGAATTACCTTGATTTGTACTAGAAGTTCCCCCTTACTTTATGATTCTCTCTTTTAAGATGTAGGGACACTTTCAGTCCTCTGAAGATTCTTTCATTTGGCTTTCTTGATCTTTGATTTTCATGTGGTCACTTGAGATTCTTAACAGGATAAAAATAAACGAGACCAAAAATATAATAGTAAGTTAGAACGAGGTATCTGGTCGTCGTTATTCTTTTCCTTGAGAGTTTGTCGAAAGAGTAGATCCTCTTTCATTTTTACATCTGTCAGGAGGGTGGTCTCTTTGATGGAGTGAGCTTCTCTTCCTACTCCTTTGCTTGACATCCTCCGGATCTTCCTCCACCGTGGCTTGTTTGCTTGTTTCTGTAGACTTGAAGCTCCTAGCATCTTTTTTTTTATCAGCTTCCTCTTCATGCTCAGTAACATTCCTTTCTTGTTGTTCTGCTCCATGTTGGTTTTCTTTATGATAAGTAAAAGCTTGCTCCTCCAGCACAACTTCCTTCTTCTGAGTTTGTTCCTCAAGCAGCTTGCTGTTCACCAGCTTCATTCTCTGAACAACTTTTCTTCACAACTCAGCTTGAATTTCTATATCCTTCTTAGCTGTTTGTTATCTTCACATCAATCATATCCTTTTAATCAAAGGCAATGAATTGATCTATGATGTGAGGGGGAGAGAGAGGGGGAGAGAGAGAGAGAGAGAGTGAGAGATTTTTCACAAATGGGATCTGGATAGATCGATTAGATCTTTTGCATATCATCCGACCTGCTCTGATACCACGTGTTGGTATCAGTTAATACATGTTAGATGATTTATCCACCTGTTTTGATACCACTTGTTGGTCCCAAATATTGTGGTAGTAGGCTTAAAGGGGGGTGAATAAGCCTACTCCTACTTCAAACTTTTCTTCTATTCAATCGGCTTGGTTCTAGAATCAGTAACCTTTTGGGAGGTTACTGATCAGAGTGGTTGCGGAAGCTTTTCTCTCTTTTTATATGTCGAGTATAGAAGGTGTGTTGATTAACATAGAGTATGCAAGTAAAACAGTAAGCACATATAGACGCATGTATATACAAAAGTTCGAAGGTGGAGTAATTCTTCTACATTCTCTCTGTCTCTTCCTAAGAGGGAACATTTGTTAAGTTAGTTGATTTACATATCCCTATCTATTACATCCCTAACTTAACAAGTAAGTAGCAAGCCTTCACACAGTTGCTTGCCTACTTTCCTCACTAACCCACACAAGATCCTATTCTACCCACCTAGGGTCTTCACTTTCATCTTCAGAAAGTTAAAAGCTTAGCAGGACTTGCTCCTCGCACTAAGCACTCCAAGACAGCCTTTAAAAAGGTTTATATTTTCCTTCTTTAACTGGTGGCAGCAAGCTTAGACTTCTTTTGTAGGTTGAACTACTGTAGCTTACTGCCGGACTGACTGACTGAGCATGCATCTCAGAGGATAGAGTATTTGAGCTTTTCTTCTCTTTTTCTTCTTTTTTAAATACTCTTATCTTCTGTTTGATCTTCCCCCTCTGTTCTGCACTTTCTTCTTCTGAGTCTTCTCTCTATTGAGCTCTTCTCTTTTCTTTTGCGCTTCTCTCTACAAGGTTGTATATTCTATTGTGCTCGCTAATTATCTCTTTTTGTCTTGCACACTCTCGCTCTTTTCGTCTTATATCAGTCTTCAGTCTTCTTCTTATTTATAGATTAGGAAATCTGCCCGTTGAAGGTAGGTAGACTTCCATCATTGAGAGCGCCGCACTTCTTCTGTCACACGCCAGCTTTTCGCTTTCCACATGTCTTCTTCTGGTTGGCTCCTCTTCTATTCTCTACCGGTAACCTTCTTGTATCTACCGGTAACTTTTGACTTTCTTCCCATGCCTGCTTTGTAGTTTCCTCCTCGGACTCACTCTGGTGCTTCCTTCTCTGGTTTGCTCCGTCAGGTGGCTTGAGACTTCTGTAGCATACTGCCTTGCAGTATGCTTCGGCATGATCTCTCAAGTAACTTCTTGTCAGGTGGCTTGCTGGTTTTCTATTTCAGCAAGTTCTCTTCCAGTAGCTTCCTGCAGTTATCAGTATCCTAATTAATTTACGATTCATTTCCACCATTCTCTTCAGTGTCCTTCCTTTGACACTTTCTCTGATCTTTCTTTTCTTTTGCAGTAACTCTGTTGTAGTAACCTCTCCTAAGATTGGTTATGCTTTAGAGTTACTTTCTTAAGGTTTTGTCTAATCAAAACATACTTAAATATTTCCAACAAGTACTGTTGGTCCCAAGTGGTAGAAGGTTTAGACGGGGTTGAATAAACCTTCTCAAAATTTAAAACTTTGACTCCAAAAAATATAAGTTCCTGCAGGGAGCAGTAAGCTACAGAGCTTGTTGCGTGATCAAGGGTTACTTCTTGAACAGTAAGCAAAAGAACTTTAAAGAGTTTTATGTGCAGCGGAAAATACTTAAAAAAGATGTTTTCTGTAAAATACAAGTATGATGTATGACAGATATAAGATATACAGAAAGCTAGAATAAAGCAGATAAAGCAGACAACACGATATATAGTGGTTCGAGGGTGGAGTAATCTCTCTACGTCCATTTTATTCCTTTCACACAGGAGGAACTTGTTAAAGGTTGATTGGTTTATAAAGACTCTACTAATTAATACAATCACACTCTAACAACATTAGTAGCCTCCCATATAGGTTACTGCTAGACCAATACAAACAGCCCACACAGGACTCCTACTCTTCTAACAAGAGTGAACACACTTAGCAGGAACTACTCTCTGCTAAGAGACTCCTAAAACAATCTATGAAGATAAAAATATATTTCTTTTTCAACTCTGAGTGCAGCAAGTTTCTGATGAGGTAGCTCAAGTAGCTGGATTGCTTGCTGCTGATATATTGAGTGACTGAAACTTTAAGAATTTGAATGCTTGAGAACTTAGGAAATTTGCTTGAGAGCTTGTAAGTTTCAGTTGTTGTTTCAGGTGCACTATTCATCTATTTATAGGCTTCAGGAAATTCCACCCGTTGAAGGAGGTAGCTTCCTGAGCAGTGAGGTGTCCAGCTGTGATTGGCTTGTATAGATCTTCTGCCCATTCTGGTACACCATTACACTTCACCCTTCATTTTGCTGAATCGTCCTTTTTGTTTCTTGAATCCTTCCAGGTGTTATTCTCTGATTAGCTGCTTTTTGAATATTCCTCTAGGTGAATTGGGGGTGCTAATTTAGAAATAATGGTCTTTTAGGACGATCAAATCTTCTTTGTCATTTACTGGAACTTAGCTTGTTGTATGTAGTGCTCTTGATTAGCTAGCTTCCTATATCATAAGATCGTCATGCTTCTGCTAGCTTCCTGATGAGTTCCTCCTTAGCTCACTGTGTTCTGATTGTAGTGAGCTTTAGCCTCCTTAAGTGAGTCTTCGATCTTCAGGCAGCATCCTTGACTTATTAAAACTTTTACATTGAAAATCCTAAGTATAAGGTTACTACTTTCTATCGATTACATGTTTTGTCTTCATCAACATCTATACAAAGGTTCCTAAAATACACATCAAAAATTCATTATAATGATTTGATATTTCACTTCTCTAATTAATGAATCATCAAACGTAGAGTAATATTATGATATCAGTTCATTTTAAAAGTAAAATACTATTCTTTTAAATACGATATTTGATTATACAAATAATAAAGCATTTGTGATAGTTAACATACATATATATACAATATATATTAAATGGTAATATATCTAAACTGAAAATTGGGATAAGTTCAAGAAACTTACATGAGATGGTCCCATGATAACAACATTATAATTCATTCAATATACTATTTCATTATAATAATCAATCTTTGTTTTCATTTTACAATTTTGATGCCAAAATTTGACAATGCTTTTTAAAACATCAATTTATTTGAATATGAATATTATAATAGAGAAAAATATTATTACATATCCATCTGGAATTTATCGATTAATTATTTAGAAGGCTTTATTATTTTCTTAAATTGATAAATTTTCATAGGTGCACCAAAAAAATCAATATAGTGATTTCGTATTTTGCTTTTTTAATTAATCAATCATCAAACATAGAGTAATATGATATCGTTCATTATAAAAGTAGAATACTATTTATTTAAGTGAAATATTTGATTATATAAATAATAAAATATTTATTATAATTAGTTGGGATAATTTCGGATTTAATACCCAAAAGTAGGGTATTTCAACTTTGGTACCCTAATGTAATCCTTCATCGTAAATAGTCCCCGAGTTTTCTGAAACGCATTAGAGTTTATACCCGCCGTTGATATTCCATCCATTTGGACGAAAGTTAACTACCAGCTACTATTTGGAGCGAAAATTACGAAAAAAAAAAACCTTAACTTTGGCCCTACTTCACCCCAACTTTGGTACCCTTTTAAATTCCTCTTTTTTTTTTTTTTTTTTTGCAGGCGCATATAGAAAATGGTGATAAAAGTAAATGAGGCCTTACAAAACCTTATCAGTTTATAAAGGCATTTTCAATTAAGCGGAAAATCATCCGATCTGATTTCACAATACAAGATGAGGCTGCCTTGTGGAGAAGAGGTGGCATTCTTGGGTGGGATGAATTGGGGCAAAAATTAGGGTTTTTTTCTTAAATTTTGCTCCAAAATAGTAGCTGGTAAATTAACTTCCGTCCAAATGGAAGGAATTTTAACGGCGTGTATGAACTCTGATGCATTCAGAAAACTCGGGGACTACTTATGATGAGGGATGACACTGGGGTACCAAAACTGAAATATAGTCTAGTTTCGGGTACTAAATCTGAAATTATCCCTAATTAGTATGTACATGCAATATATATAATTTTCTCTTTCTTTATAATTAACGTCATTCTGGAGTTCAAATTATGTTTCATATTAAGTGTCGTTTTAAACTTTTATAAAATTTTATTATCATATTATACATACTATTATTAATTAGCTAAAATTTAGGAATTTAATATGATAGAAATATTTTGATTCTCTTTGCAATCTTTAATCATAAATTTCTTAATTAGTTAAGGGTATATTAGTTCAATTTTGTATGTTGCTTTATTTATGATAATCTATAAAATAATATACAAAAAAATAATAAATAATCAATTTCTACTTTTGGGTTGAAAATTGTTGGAAAAATAGTTTCATTCCCACTTTCGGAGGGTAATTGCTATATATATATATATATATATATATATATATATATTTATCTTGTATTCTAAATGTTACACTAATATAATTCTAATATATTAAAATATTAGAAATATGAATGTAAAATTCATTTCAATAATGCGGATATAAAAGAACATCTACGACTCTTTCAAAAAAAAATCTTTTCAATATATAGATACGTATTTTGATATCTACTGCTATTTCTTTTCATCTTTTCATTATTGTCATTGGTTAATTTTTTATATCAAGTATCCTAAAATAGTAGTCTTCTAAAAGTTATGGAAAGAATTCAATTTAGATCTATATGATAAAAAAATAAAATCTTGAGAATTAATTAAAACATGTTCCATGAATTTTTCAACATACTTAAATTAGTTTTTAAAATCAGTTTTATTTATTATTTAATAAAAATTAAATATGGAAGGTTAAAAGTTTAACTTTTGGTAGAAATGAATAATCATTTTGTTATTATATAGATATATATAGATGATAAATGATATTTGATTTAAAAAGATATAATATATAAATGAATATCAATGAAAAATGGAATATTATCATATGATTTTAATGATAATGTATATATTTAAGGAATTGATTCACAAAAAAAAAAAAAAATCACACATACACGCATATATATATATATGGTAAATCAATGTTGATTATTAAATTTTAGTTGACATATTTATAATATGATTTAAACAATGATAAACAATGTGTCTATATATATAAAGACAAAAACTTTTATACATCAGGTGCATGGATCCTAGATCCATGCACCTGACCCGACCCACGCGTGTACGCGCTTCTACGTGCGTCCCACGTACCCTCACGCGCTCCCAAGCGCCTGGGCGGATGCGCTCAAATTCGCTCGTTAAGGATACCTTTTAGTTATGTTAAGAATACCTTTCAGTTATGTTAAGCATACCTTTTAGTTATGTTAAGGATACCTTTGAAATCCTGATTCCAGGTTACATACCACGTTATGTTAAGGATACATTTTAGTTATGTTAAGCATACCTTTAGGTTATGTTAAGGATAGTTTTATGTTATGTTAGAGATACCTTTGTGTACAAAATGTGTAACACAACTACCTTATGGATAAGATATCTCTAACATAACATAAACGTATCCTTAACATAACCTAAAGGTATGTCTGACGTAAACCAATTGGGAGCAGGTTCTTGCACCCAAAAGAGGGAAAAGCTGACAAACAAAGAAGCCAACATCAAGCAAAAGGGGAAAAGAAAGAAATGAAAAACCAAGAGAAAGAAGAATGAGTCTAGATAGAATATTTACATTGTACTTTGCTTACTGCGTTGTATTGTAAATGTTTCATCTGTATAAAATATCTTCATTCTCAAAAGCTTACTCCTTGTGACCTTTCTTTTAGACATATATGTGATTTGATGAAATCAGTGTGCTCTAACTTTAAATATCATACAATCTGCTTTCTTTGCTTAAATGATTATATACTTTTGATCTACTGCAAAGGTTTTGTCATCATCAAAAGGGGGAAATTGTTGAAACACATTTTAAGTATGTTTTGATGAGACAAAACCACATAATAGTAACCCTCATTCTATAAGCATAACCTATCTTAGGAGAGGTTACTGCAACGAGGTTACTGCAGAAAGATTTGATAGAGAAATCTTCAAAGAAAGGATACTGAAGAGAATGGTGAAAAGAATCTGGTAGACTAATTAGGATACTGATGACTGCAGGAAGGTACTGGAAGAGACCTTGCCGAAGCAGATTGCAAATCAGCAAGCTACCTGAGAGACCATGCCGAAGCATACTGCAGAGCAGCATGCTACATAAGCCTCAAGCTACCTGACGGAGCAAGCCAGAGAATGAAGCTCCAGAGTGAGCGCGAGGATAAATCTACAGAGCAGGCATGAGAAGAAAGTCAAAAGTTACCGGTAGAGAGAAGAGGAATAGAGCCAATCAGATGAAAACACGTGGAAAGTGAAAAGCTGGTGTGTATCAGAAGAAGTGCGGCGCATCTAATGATGGAAATCTACCTACCTTCAATGGGCAGATTTCCTAATCTATAAATAGAAGAAGACTGAAGACTGAGAAGAGCGGAAGAGAGAAAGAGCAAGAGAGCTTGTGCGAGAACAAGAGAGAAGAAGAGAAGCACAAGAGAAAGCTCAGAAAAGAGGGGGAAGGGCATACAGAAAAGAAGAAGAAAAGAGTGTACAAAAGATAACAAGTGAGAAGAAAGCTCAAACACTCTATGCCCTGAAACACGTACTCAGTCACACAGTCCATGCAGCAAGTTACAGCAGATCAACCTGCAAAAGAAGCCTAAGCTTGCTGCAACCAGTTGAAGACGAAGAAGACAAACCTTTTAAGGACTGTCTAGGAGTGCTTAGTGTGAGGAACAAAGTCCTGCTAATATGTCCACTTTCTGAAAAAGAAAGTGAGGACCCTGGGTGGGTTGAGTAGGATCCTGTGTGGGTCAGTTAAGAGAGTAGGCAAGCAGCTGTGAGCAGCTATGTGTAGGCTTGCTACTTACTTGTTAAGTGAGTGTTGTAATATATAGGGCTATATAAATAAACAAGCTTAACAAATGTTCCCTCTTGAGAAGAGGCAGAGAGGATGTAGAAGGATTACTCCACCTTCGAACCTTTGTATATCCATGAGTCTATATGTTCTTACTGCTTTATCTGCATACTCTATGATAAGTTGCACATCTTCTATATTTGGCATTTTCAATGAAAAAAGCTTCCGCAACCACTCTAATCAGTAACCTCCCAAAAGGTTACTGATTCTGGAACTAAGCCTTCAGAAGTAGAAAAAGTTTGAAATATGAGTAGGCTTATTCAACACCCCCCCCCCCCAAGCCTACTGCCACTTGGGACCAACACATAGCCCTATCTATTACAACACTCACTTAACAAGTAAGTAGCACGCCTACACATAGCTGCTCACAGCTGCTTGCCTACTTTCCTAACTGACCCACACAGGATCCTACTCAACCCACTCAGGGTCCTCACTTTTTTCTTCAGAAAGTGGACAGCTTATCAGGATCCTAGTCCTGACTAAGCACTCATAGACAGTCCTTAAAAGGTTTGTCTTCTTCTTCTTCAACTGGATGTAGTAAGCTTGGGCTTCTTTTGCTGGTAGATCTGCTGTAGCTTGCTGCCTGGACTTAGAGTGTTTTTGAGTAATGCGTTTCTGGGCATAGAGTGTTTGAGCTTTCTTCTATCTTGTTATCTTTTGTACACTTTTTTCTTCTTCTTTTCTGTATGTCCTTCCCCCTCTTTTCTGAGCTTTCTCTTCTGAGCTCTCTTTTGCGCTCTTCTCTTCTTTTGTTGCGCTTTTTCTCTTTTGAGCTCTCTCATGTGCTCTTCTCTATACGAGCTTTTCTCCATACACTATTGTGCTCGCTTCTTCTCTCTTTTTTCTTCTTCAGTCTTCAGTCTTCTTCTATTCATAGATTAGAAAATCTACCCGTTGAAGGTAGATAGATTTCCATCATTTAATGCGCCGCACTCCATTTGATACATGCCAGTTTTTTGCTTTCCACGTGTCTTCATCTGATTGGCTCCATTCCCCTTTCTCTCTACCGGTAACTTCTAACTTCCTTCCTTGCTTGCTTTTTAGCTCTCTTCCTAGCCTTGCACTTAGGTGACTTGAGAGTTCTGTAGCTTGCTCCTTTGCAGTCTGCTAAGGTATGGTCTCTTCCAGGTAGCTTCTTGTCAGGTAGCTTGAGTCTTCGGTAGCTTGCTACTTTACAGTATGCTTTAAGCATAATCTCTTCCAGGTGGCTTCCTGCAGTAAGCAATATCCTAATTAGTCTATCAGATTCTTTTCACCATTCTCTTAAGTATCATTTCTTTGAAGCTTTCTCTGTCGTATCTTTCTACAGTAACCTCGTTGCAGTAACCTCTCCTAAGATTGGTTATGCATATAGAATGAGGGTTACTATTATGTGGTTTTGTCTCATCAAAACATACTTAAATATGTTCCAACATATTATGTACCTCTGCTTACAATAACGATTATGTTTTTTATATTAATGTTGATAATTATCATTTTATTTTATTTTATAAAAATTACAAAATTAAATTATTATTCTATAAATAATATTTAGTTACTTATAACTAATATAAATTAATAATTAATACTATAAATTAATATAAAATAAAAGTATAACAAGAGCAAAACAATAGAAAAATAATATTAAAAATACATAAATAAAATAAAAATAATTAATAAATATAAAAATATTAAAAATAAAGATAATAAAATTATTTGTATTATATAATACATATAATTTTAGTTTTGCTATAAAATTTACATCTAAATATAAATATATAAAATATTTGTAAATATATACAAATAAGATAATAGATACTAGAATAAATTATTGTTTATATAAAAACATATAAATAAATTGTAACTAAAATATATTTTATACAACATAAAAAAAGAAACTTAGTTAAATAATATAAATCATATAAAATAAATTAATAAAGATTAGGATAAAATTAACAATTTTACTACTTTAAGAAAATATAAATTAATAAAATAATAAAATTAAAAAGTATATATATCAATATAATATACCTTAATAATTGTGTAATGATTAATTTTCTACATTTTTAAAATTTAAAATACCCATTATCTAAATTTGAGTGATATATTGAACAAGAATATTTAAATAAAATTATATTGAAAAATAATTTGGTTAGATAAATATTGATTTAATAATTATACAATTAATTTATAATATATTATCAATTATGAAATAAAATCATATGAATTATTTCATTTATTTCCCTTTGTTATATCAATCATATGAATTAATAGTTTTATATAATTCCTTTTCCATCATCATTCCATTCTTAGGTCCATTCAATTCCCACCTAATTTCATTCCATCATACCAATCATGACGTAAATATTTTGATTAAGGTTTTCAACGAAGTCTTATTTGATATGAGTATGGAAATTAATAATGGTACAAACTAACCATCACTACAAGAATTTCGCACATAGACAACGGTTAAAAACCGTTGTCGTAGGTCTAAAAGCAGCCTTGTCGTAGCCATCGTTGTCGTAGGGGTCAGCAAATTTCGCTCATAGACAACGGTTTTTAACCGTTGTCTTAAGTACCTACCACAACGGTTGGTACGCTCATAGACAACGGTTTTTAACCGTTGTCTTATATACCTACCACAACGGTCAGACGCTCATAGACAACGGTTTTTAACCGTTGTCTTATATACCTACCACAACGGTCCAACGCTCATAGACAACGGTTTTTAAACCGTTGTCTTATATACCTACCACAACGGTCCAACGCTCATAAACAACGGTTTTTCAGCGTTGTCGTAGGTATGTTGCTCTTATCTTCTCTACTTACAACAACGCTTTAACAACTGTTGTCGTAGTCTATTTTCAGCGTTGTCTTTTACAAGTTCTAACAACATTTAATAATTATTGTATATTAATTGAAATTTAAAAATACAAAATAAACATTCAACTCAAAATAGTCATATCAAATTGAAATATTCATTTAATAGTTCAATTTAAAGATTGCATGATACAAAGGGATCCAATCCATGAGGGGAAAACAGTACACCTAATCATTCACAAGCTGAATGATTTCTCAATACAATTACTCTTCTTTTTTCTTTAATTCCTCTCATTTCAAGTCTTTGCAATTCTTTCTTTCCAAGATCTGCACCAGAAATAACAATAATAATATTAGCTAACTAGTTAGTGACATGAAGAAGAGGTTTTGCCAAAATAAATATCAATTCCAATTACTAGAACAAATAACAAATAGATGGTTACAAAACTTGTATAATGCAACAAATAGATCAAACACTATAACATGCATTGCTTTATTACACATTCAATCAGCACTTAATTATTACACAGAAAACCAAAATTCCATCTAAAAGACAATTCCATCCGAAAAAGGCGTTCCCGATTACGTAAAGACCAGTGTATGGCAAGCAGTGATTAGCAAATGTACCAGGAGCAGATCCAAGTCTCTCAACATTGCTTCCATAAAGCATACAGGGGGCCATACTGCCCAACAAACCTGCCAAATATTCGAATTATCAAACAGCCATAAAACCAAAGGAGGGTGGAATGTATTACTCAAGCAACAATCTTGAAACAGTGGGTGTTTATAAGATAGATATTGCATCATGCAACCAAGACTTTGATTCAAGTTATGAAAGGCATTATCAATTGATGTCACAAATTCTAAATCTACACATGTCCTACAAACTAACAATATTACACTGCATCATAGCAATATAGATTTCAATCACAAACAAATTTGGCAGTACATTGCAGATTTTCATCCTTCTTCCCATAATTCCACATCTATGATCACATTCTATACATCTTTCACTTTCTTGATAGCCTCCTAAGCTAAAATCCACCAATCCAACTCCACAAATTTGTCGGCAAATAATAGCAATTCAACCTCAAGCTATCCAATTTATCAAAATTGTTTCTCTCAACAGGTAAGATCAAAGATCTAAAGCCAGCATCAAAACCCACAAAACCAAATCCAATAAAATCCCAGATCACCAAACTTCCCTTTACACAATCAAGAACCCAGTTCATAAAAATCAACTCTTTGAACACAATAAACAAAAATTAACAGATAAATAAAAATAGAGACTCACAAACTTCTGCAGCATATGATATACTTATGGGTCAAAATTCAAATATTATAAACATAGATCTTACTTGTCAATACATTCCAAAACAAAATCAGTTTTGTTGAGGAGCATCAATAATACATACAAATGATTTTCTACAAACAGACATATTAAATAAAAGCTTGGATGAGTTCTTATAATACCGTGAGAGACATACCCATAAAAATTACACAGAAAAATGAAACAAATATTTCAGCATCCTGAAGATGACATAGAGCAAAATTGAATCTCAATTCTTTGATTTCAGAGATGCACATGGTATTAGGTCTTTCATAAAGCTATGACAAACAACAGAATTGAAGCACCTTCATAACATTACATATAATTCTCAAGTTTTTTAGAACCCATACCCAAAAACTGTGAGAAATTATTCAGTAACATACAGAAACGTAAGGGAAAATCATGAATCAGAATACTAAATTTTTTCATAGAAGGATTGGAATAGCTGTTTCCTTGTACATTTCTTATCTCAGACCTGTTGAACTTGCTGGGCAACAACCATTGCAGCAAGTGTTACCATCAAATGTCAGATCAACATAGAGATGAGAGCCACAGTAGTGAGTGATTGACAGAAGGCTCCATATGTGTTTGCAAATTTCATTACCAAAAGATACTTAATGAAGATTCAAACTGAAAAGAAATCTGGATATTGCCTATAATGCCAATGCAGAAGTTCACAGAATGTGGCAAATAAAATTGAGCCATAACTAGTTGAGCAAACTTCAAACACTTCTCCATTCTCCAATATATTAGTTACAACCAGAAATAAATCATATTTAGGCAAGAGAGTAACGCACCGTGTCGATCTCCTCCATTATAGTCCAGGAAAACTTTGACATTGGATGCTTTTCATACAAAGGTCTTTTGATTCTATCAAGAGCTATCAATATTATCAATGTATGAATTAGTGATTGCAAAATATGTTTGTCAACTTGCCATATAAAAAAGAGAAGCGAATCCAAAGACATGGTCTACGCACCAAGAACACTCTCCAGAAATTTTCCAGACTGAAGAATTTTTGTTTGCAAGGACTTATTCTGCAGAAATTATTTTTGTTCTTCTAGCCGCCGACAACAAACGGCTCAGCAACAATCAGCCCGATTGGTATGCCATTCTCCAAATCCCTCAACGCTCCGACGAATCTGAGCTGATTAAGAAGCAGTACCGCCGCCTCGCCCTTCTTCTCCACCCAGATAAGAACAAATTCCCCTTTTCCGACTCCGCTTTCCGGCTCGTGGCCATCGGGAGGCGGCGCAGCAGCGACGGCAGAGGCAACAGCGGGACGGTGGCGGCGGGGTAGCAAATGTGGAGAAGAGGGAGAGTGCTAGGGTTTTGAAAGGGGGTTTTGAATTTTAAATACTTAAAGTCATTTTTTACATATAAATGTGATACTATACTATTAGTAAATGACCCAATTACTTATAATAAATATTATAATAAAATAATTATAACTCAATTTATTATCATATATATTTAAACTAGTTTTTCATTTACTTGATGTTTTCTAAAAATGAATCATAAACAAATAAAATTTAATTCAAAAAAATAATTATTTCACTTAATTCACCATATATATCATTTATAGTTTAATTAAAAAAAATTTGTTCAAGTTTAATAAAAAAAAGATTTCAACTTAACTTAGTCTACAATAACGCTATTATCAAGCTAGATTTGGAAGTCTAGGGTTCGATTGGGAAGGGATATCTAGTGTAAATTTGGGGATTTTGAATTTGAGGGTGTAATTTCTCTAAGTCTTTTATTTTATATGTATTTACATTTATATATAATAGTAATAATAAAAGAAAATATTAAGTTAATTTAGTCTACGACAACGCTACTATGAGGTTAAGACAACGCTATAAAGTTACCGTTGTCTTAGGGATCAATGACTACGCCTCAACGACAACCTCATATTGTACCCGTTGTCTTAGGGATCAACGACTATATATCTACGACAACCTCATATCATAAGCGTTGTCTTAGGGTTCATTTTATACCTAAGACTACACCACTACGACAACCTCAAGTCACAACCGTTGTCGTAGGGCTGAATTTTACCCTACGACTACGCCTCTACGACAACGCCAATAAAGCGCCGTTGTCTATGAGCGCATTTTTCAGCCCTACGACAACGGTTTTGTCTACGACAACGCCAATTTTGGCTACGACAACGGTTTTTTCAAAAAACCGTTGTCTTAGGGGCGTAGTCTATATGCATTTTTCTTGTAGTGCATGAGATTGACTGAGATTCCATAAAAGTGATGTGCCCAACGAGATTTTTGGGAGCCTGGCCATGTAAAGCTGCAAGTTGAGGTATGATATCTTTCCCCAAGTAAAGATCTCCCACAATGCCTCATGCATCCCACATCCAGATATCAAAAACTGTTTTCGAAAGGTAACACCAAGCACAATGTTGTAGAGGATGGGAATCTGACTAATTTTCATCAAATCAGAAGCATTATTCTGAAACTCTCTGTTCATTAACATGGTCTGGAATGCTTGAACAGTCACACGAGCAGAATCAACATGAACTTTGTGATATACCCCCGGTGATCCCCGGCCGGGTTAAATTCTGGATCGCCAAATCGTAGCCCAATAATCAAAACAAACTCTCTCCTAGTGAATTTACAAAGACTACGGTTTCTACCAGTTAAAAACAACTTTTAATCCAAATGGGTGGTTGCCCACGAACTTCAACAAGAGCACACGCAAAAATGTTTTGCATGTCTCATTCTATCAAAGGATGAAATGTCCGAAACATTACTCCATGAATGGTCATATACATTAATCACCCAAATCGAGCAGCTTTGCCTAATATCTTCCCAGACACTAAGACGAGTATATGGGGCGTCGTCCCATGCCAACTCAGCCAAACCCAAGCTAAGTCCAATTTTATGAAGAAATAATTTTAGGTCAATTAAAGTATAATTTGCCCAATATGTTACAAAGTTGCTAAAAATTTTAAATCAAAATGTTCGTTTAAACATATTTCGTTAACAATGTTCGTCAATATATAGTTTTACCTTAATCCGCTTTTTGTACGAATATTTCTCTCGTTTCCCTCTCAAACTAGATTTCCTCACCTCTCCTCTCAAATCAAATTTGGAATTGAGTACATGAAGTGATTGAATTGTGCTCTTGAGATCTACTATATCTGTATTTATTGAGAAAATATGGTTGCATATCTTTATGTTGATTTGTTCAAACTAGAATATATGAGAATCATTGAATTTAAATGCAACATGCAAAACTTTGCAAGTGTTGATTTCATAGATCATGCCAGAAAAGGCCAAATAAATTTCCCATTATTTTCGAATCTTTCTTCACAATTACAAAAAATTCATTAAATTATTCTGCCATAAACTAAAATTATCCTCAAAATTAAAACTATCAGTTTTGTGAGAAAAACTGATATTATAGAACGAAAATAGAAATGTTGTGAGGAATGTTGGCAACACGGAGAAGAAAAAACAATATTTGTATGTCCTTTTATCTATACGACTAGGTATAAGATCAGATATTTTTGTGCACTAATTTTTCCCTTTCCAATTTTATTGTCAGTAATGTTGATTGTTCCAACAAAAAAGAAATAAAATTGCAAATAATCGATAGTTAGCAGACCAAATTGGAAAGAGCAAAGTTAGTACACCAAAATTGCAAAGAGTCTAAATTATTGGATGAAAATTAATATTTACCATATATATATATATATGTATATATAAAAATATAGCTTTGATATGTTTACTCCTCATGCATGTTAATAAATTCTTCACACAAATATATGGGATGTGCGGTAATTGTCTTGATATGGAAGATGTAACGTCTCGTGTGCACGTCGAAAGCCACATAATGTACCAATTATTTATTTCACTAAAATCAGTTATGAATACATGTGATTACAAAAGTTTACATTCTTAGACTGACTTTATCAATGCCCTTGTCCACAAAGTCATAGGAAAAGACAAAAAAAAATTGACAAAAACAAAAAACAAAAAAAAAAAAAAAAAGAAAAGAAAAGAAAATATCAACTATTTTTTTATATCTATTTCTTATGTCTTTTATTATAATTCGACTTTAGGTAATTAATTAATTGCTGAATGGAAACAACTAGCGTTAGGGTTATCAAATTGCAATAAACGTTGTTTGAGTTAACTCTGATTAATTTTTAGTATTTTAGTTGCACACTAATTCTTTTTTGGCAAATGCTGCTGTGCACCAGGTGCACGGATCTGGATTGGTGCAACTGGGGCGACCCGACCCGGATCCGCGCACCTGGATTTTCTTTTTTTTTTTTCTTTTTTTTTTTCGCTTCAGGCTGTTACCTTTATGTTGTAAAGATGTGACCTTTACGTTATATAAGTGTAACCTTTATGTATAAATGTTATGACCTTTATGTTCAGTAACTTAGGAAAAAAATGAAGATTTTCAGGTTTTTTCGCTTCAGATTAAGACCTTTATGTTGTATTGTTGTAACCTTTATGTACAGTTCTTGTGACCTTTATGTACAAATATTATGACCTTTATAATCCATAACTTTGAAAAAAATTGAAATTTTCAAAATTCAGTGCATTTTAAGGATGGATATATGTGCAGCTAATATTTCATAAACGTAAATATGTACAAATTTTGTTAAAATTCTTCATTTTTTTCTAAGTTAGAGTATATAAAGGTCATTACATTTATACATAAAGGTCACACTTATATAACATAAAGGTCACATGCATATAACATAAAGGTAACAACCTGAAGTGAAAAAATAAAATTCAAAAAAAATAAAATAAATAAAAGTGCGCGGATCCGGGTCGACCCGGACCCGACCCGAATTGTACATACACCAGTTGCACAGGAGACTAACTCTTCTTTTTTTAATAAGATGGAAGGAGTTCCGCATTAATGTTGACAGGATTAATAGGATTAAGTTTTAGAGCATATCAAATTGAGATAGTGTTTATTTTTATCTCCAACAGTGATCCAAATTTATGCGCCAACATCTCTCAACCATCACTTCTACGCCAACTTTCAACACGTCAATGCCCTTCGCCATCCCTTTTTATCTTTTATTTTTTATTTTTTCATTCTTTTTATTCATTTTCCTTTCTTGTTTTATTTTCTTTTTCATTATTTTTTGTTTTTATTAATTTTCTTTTTCTTATTTTTTATATTAAGTGCTATTAAAATTATTTTATTTTTATCATAAAATATATAATACAATACAAATCATACATATATTAATAAAATGTGCTGAAACATTTTCATGGTTTGATTTTGACCTACAATTGGATCTTGTACGTGATATGTAAATAAACACGATTCAAATATCGATCTTCAGTTGCCTGTGGCCGCCTGTTATAGACATTACATAGAATTTGTATAAAAAAAATATTACAGGTGAGAATGAATTGTATATATATAAAAAAAAGGATAATAGGTACATAATTGGTAAATATTTACTGAAACTAATTATCTTTAAATTCAGTGATATTGATTATATTTATAATTGATAAAGATTTATTGATATTGATCATCCTTAAATTTAGTATATTGATATTATTAATGATGAGGATCTATCTGAACTAAATTTATAAAAATATTTGTACTCAAACATTAAATTAATAAATCAAAAGGTAAAAGAGAATGACAAATAATTAATATTATAAAGAGATTTTATCGATCCAGGCGCCGAAAGATAACCTATCTAACAATGCGGGTTATTAAAGATAAATCTTATTAATCGAGGGTTTGAAAGATTGAAAATTATCAATTAAAGATATCCGAATGAAATGCCGTTAACATATTCTTTCACAGCGTTATCTTTTTTCTCTCTCTTAGCTGATGTGGCTCTCAAATCATGCTTACCTGGACATCACATACATGTAAATAAAGAATAAGAAAAACAAATATCTCTTTCTTTTATTAATTATTATATTCGATAAAATATCTAATTAAATATAAAATTCACTGGTTTTTATATATTTTCAATACACATTTCAATTTAGTTGCTATTATATATATTTAAATAATATCATCAACAAAAAATATTATCACGCAAATATTTTGTGATAATATTTTTTCGATATATATTTTCAACAAAAGTAATTATCATCAAGTTATTGATAGTATATAAAGTATGATATTGCAAAATATTGATATTAATTATAGATTGTCCATATATATTATTGTGCATAAATAAATAATGAAAAAATGTAAATATATCAATATTATCATGCTTTTATTTATCGATATATATTATTGAACAAAAATTAATATCACAAAATATCAATATTAATTGCAGATAATTGATAGATATTATTGAGACAAAAACCAATATCACAAAATGTATATATATATATATATATTTATATATATATATATTACAAAATATCATCGAATCGAATAAAAATAGCAATAACATATATATCCATTGTATTGATATTTTTACTGGATTCGATGATATTTTGTAATATTGTATTAATATAATATATTGACACTTTATGATATTGGTTTTTCGATTTTTTCCGTTATCAGCAATTAATATCGATATTTGGATATTAATTTTTGTTCAATAATATATATCGTCAAATAACAGCATGATAATATAGATAGAATTAATTTTTTTCGTTATTGATTTAATGCACAATTATATATATATATATATATATATAGACAGTTTATAATTAATATCAATATTTTGTAATATTATATTTTATATAATATCAATAACTTGATGATAATTATTTTTGTTAAAAATGTGCATAAAAAAAATAACTGTGTAATAATATTTTTTGTTGATTGATATTATTTAAAAATATAATAGAAATTAGATTGAAATGTGGATTGGAAGTATATAAAAACCAGTCAATTTTGTATTTAATTAGATATATTTTATGAAAAATAATTAGCTAATGACAATTGAAGGTAATTAGTTGATGAGATATTGTCGAGGTGTGTGAATGAAGTTGTGTGCAGTAAATGAGGCGATTCCTTCATTGTCACTATATAACACCATTCAAATATATTGACATTCTCCAAATTAAAATGGATCTTCAAATGATTTTGTACATTCCATTAGCACTTGCAATATACATGATCACAAAGTACTTCTTCCACAAGCTACGAAACCATCCTCCCACTCCTTTTCTCAACCTACCCATTATTGGCCATCTCTACCTTCTCAAGCACCCTCTCTGCCGCACCTTGGCCACCGTCTCCGACCGCTACGGCCCTGTCGTTCTCCTCGAGTTTGGGTCCCGTCGAGCCCTCCTCATCACATCCCCCTCTGCCGCGGAGGAATGCCTTTCTAAGAACGATGCCGTTTTCGCCAACCGTCCGGACATACTGGCCGGGAAACATCTGGGCTACAACTTCACATCCATGGCATGGGCCCCTTACGACGATCACTGGAAGAACCTACGCAAAATATCGTCTGTCCAGGTTCTGTCAACTCAGAGGCTGCAATTACTCTACGGAATTCGAAAAGACGAGGTTAAGACAACGATGAGGATGCTTAGCAGGGGTAGCAGTGGGCGGAAGTTGGTGGACATGAAGACGGTGCTCTTTGAGCTCACGATGAACGTGATAATGAGGATGATTGCCGGAAAAAGGTACTATGGTGAGAAGGTGAAGGATGTGGCGGAGGCGCAGCGGTTTAAGGAGATCGTTAAGGATATGTTTCGGTATGGTTCTCCGTTTATGAGGGATTTCTTGCCAGTGGTGCGGTGGTTGGGGGTAGGCGGCGTGGAGAAAAAAATGGATGAGTTGCAGAGGAATGCAGATATGTTTATGCAGGAGCTGGTCAAAGAGTGTAAGACTAGGCTTGCAGGCGGCGGTGGTGGCGGCGAAGAGGATGGGAAGACGAAAACGATGATTGAAATGATGTTGGAGTTGCAGGAGAAAGAACCTGATTATTATACAGATGCCATTATAAGACGCCTAATGCTGGTAATTCTACGCTTTTGATTTACTTTTCTTCATAAGTTAGGGAATATATAAATTGGACAAATACATCCTTGAAGAAAATAATTCTTTATTGATTATTATTATTAATTGTTTAAAAATAAGAACTTGTTACGTAGATTTTAATCAAAACAATTATATTATATTTATTAAGTAGTTGAGAATACAATATTTTTATACATTTCTTATTAATATGGAACATCATATTTTCGAATATAACAATAATATACGATCATTTTTCCTCTAATTTTAAGTCAGTATCGTTTTGGAGTTTCGACTTTCTTATAAATCAAGAAACATAAAATTGAACAAATAATCCCGTAAACAATATAATAGAAATAAAGAAATAAGGGAAAATTGAGAAAAAGAAAGATTGTACAATATTGTGTAATTAAATAATTAATTCTAAAAAGATTAAACATGTAAGTTTAAAATTAAGAAATCTTTTCGGGTTCAAAATTAAGAAATCTTTTCGGGACCAGGAAAATCTTGACACTTATGAAGTACTCACTCAATTCCATAGGTTCTGTTAGTAGGAGGCTCAGACACATCTGCTGGAATAACTGAATGGGCCGTCTCTCTCTTGCTCAACCATCCGAATGTCCTAAAAAAGGCACAATCTGAGATCGACCACCACGTCGGGCGTGACCGTTTACTTGACGAAGCAGACATCACCGAGCTCCCATATCTACGCTGTATCATCAAAGAAACACTACGCATGTATTCTCCGTTGCTAATGCCTCACGAATCCTCCAGGGAATGCACTATCGGAGGCTATCAGATCCCTGCTAACACCATGTTGCTGGTCAACCTTTGGGCTATACAGCACGATCCCAAGAACGTGAAAGATGCAACACAATTCAAGCCAGAGAGGTTTGAAGGAATTGATGGATATCGGCATGGATTTGGGTTTATGCCTTTCGGGTCTGGAAGGAGGAGCTGCCCGGGCGAGGGGTTGGCGGTGCGCATGGTAGGGTTAGGGTTAGGTTCTCTCATTCAATGCTTTGATTGGGAAAGAACTAGCGAAGAATTGGTCGACATGAGTGAAGGTGGGGGATTGTTGTTGTCTAAAGCCACACCGTTGATGGCTTATTGCAAACCTCGCTCTATTGCAACTCATCTCCTTTCTTAGACATAAAACTAGCTTTGGGTTTGAACTGATTTTACAGACACAACTTGTGAGGTATGGTCATCTCTTTTGTATGATTTGTACTACTTTTGTAAAATGATTTATCGTTTTCATATATATGCTTTTAGGGGCTATTTAATATGTAGTATGTGCCTAGGGGGTGCACACTTGCTCAAATTTTAGGGTTAATTTCAATTCTTCTATATGTAAGACTCTATTATTTTCATATTTGAATAACTAAATAAACGTTTTTCAGTTTTGGTTTCACACGTTTCCATTTTCTTTTCAATTTTCTTTTCATATGTTTCAAAAAAAATTCCATTTCAGAATCATATGTTTCAATTTTTCCAATTGGTAAACTTTCCAATTCTGATCTTGTATGTTTCAAAATTTTCCAATTTTAATGCGATTTTGGTCAAATGGCTGTCAAAAATCTCATGTGGCATTGGCGACTTCTGGAATTTTGATCAAAATTGTACTAAAATTGGAAAAAATAATAATTGAAACATACATAACCAAAATTGATAATTTTGCCAGAAATTGGAAAAAGTTCAAAAACATAAGACCAAAATTGAAAAACGTATACTTGGTTGTTTAAAAGAAAAACAATCTTACATATAAAACCAAAATTGAAATGAACACTAAATTTTAACTGCTATCGATGCACATAATCCATGTATGTAATCAAACAAAATAATCTATTTCCATAAATATATAGTGGGAACAACAAGAATGGGTTTCATAGACATGAAACTACCTTTTACTACAAATATTGAATGTAAGTTATGTGACGAGAAATCTCATAAACTTGATAACCATTTGGCACACTTGTATAGAAATTATACATTGGTAGTTTTAACAAAGAGAACCATCCACTACCAAATTTCCATTCGGCAAAAATTTTATCGACGAAGTTAATGATAAAAAATTTCACTGAGTTTTTTGTTAGTAACATTTTGTTGGCAGAAAAAAAACAATTCGTAGGTAATTTATAGAGGGAATATTCCGGTAAATAATTTTCCGATGAAATTAATTAAAATTCTAGTAGGAAAATCACTGAATTTTTTTACGATTATGCTGATTAATTATTTTAATATGGGATAGAAATTTAGGTAGGTCAGTTTGAATTATCTTGTTGGTCCTCAGTGATAAGAGGTTTAGAGGGGGGTGTTCTAATTTTTAAGATTTTTTCTCCAAAGATAAGATAAGTTCCAGTTACTGAACATGTTGTTGGATAGCTCACTGGCCAGAGGTTGCTGGAGTATCCTATTTACAAAGTGACTGCCCAAATAGAACTCTTAAGACTTTTGTGCAGCGGAAAATATGTAAACGCATATGTTTCTTAATTTGAAGTAGTATGCAGTATGTTTGAGAGATAGATAACACAGAAAATAAACGTAGACGATACACACAAAAGAATAATTAATAAGGGCAATATTATATTGGAAATTTAACATATGTTCGATTAGGTTCGATTATACTCACGAGCTTGTGCAATTGAGTATTGATATGCTCGGACTTGTGCTGGACTAGATTATTTTGTGTCGAATTCGATTTTCTCTTGATCAGCCGTCAAATAGCTCACAAGTTGCATTATCTCATTTACATATCTAGCTTTGTGGACCTGATTTTGGTGATGAAGACGATGATACATGTGAAGAAATTTTAGAAAGTCGAGCATTAAATTAATAAATTAAAAAGTAAAAAAGAATGAGAAATACTTTAATATTTAAACAAACCTGTTATTCAAGTATTAGGTTAATTGATTAAGTGGTTGATCTTTAAAGATGGAGATATAAAGTTGAAAAATCGTAGGCTCACCCTAAATACCCCCATATCAAAATTAATCCTCATTTGCTGTGAAATTAATACGTGTATGTATTTCAAATTTTACTATTTATATTAAATTAATCTTTCACTTGCTAATTAATGTAGTAAAATATGATCTCGTGTTGCACCACCTTCTACGAATCAACATCACAAAAACAGAATATGTAACAACAACGAAAACTAGAAGAAGAAGATAAGATTCAAAGAGATAATTTTATTCATCAACCCCATTCATTTCATTTGAACATAATATATATACAATAATATGAATTTCAAAGGGCATGAAATATAAAAAGTCTATGGAAGTAATGTCCACATTATTATATCAATTTATAACACTCCCCCTTGGATATTACGACTTAATGTACATGCCTCATTAAAAACTCGCTAGAAAAACCCAGTGGGAAAAAATAGACGAGAAAAGAGTAAATGACATACAAGTTCTAATATGTTGCACTAGCTGCCTCGTTAAAAACCTTTCACTAAGAAAACCCTGTGGGAAAAAACTTAGTCAAGGGAAAAAATATATAGTCACTGGTCTTCAGGACCTAACCTTCAGGGTTAAAAGAGTGAAAATGGTCTTCAAGACCCAACATTTAGGATTATTTTGAAGTTATATTGCTCCCCCTGAAGACAACTGTCTTCTAAGCCTATGCATTCCAACATATTGTACAAAAATAGACATAGATAGGGATTTAGTGAACAAATCTACAAGATTATCACTAGAGCGTACTTTCTTATAATTATTTCGTCACTTTTTCGGAGCTCATGCGATAACAGAAATTGAAGACTATGTGTTCTGTTAAATTTCCTTTAACATATATAATTTGCTACTTATTTGTGCAACACAAGCTGCATTATCATCATAGAATACAGTTGGGGGTATATATCAATTTTATATATCTTGATGATACCGAAGAATATGTGTCATTCCAATGTCTCCTTGTAGGAGAAACACCAAATTTGTTAGTAGGTTTACCACATATGTAATATCACGTTTAATGCAATTTGTAAGTTAAAGTAATATACCAATTTTACTTAAGTGGGGAACTTCAGGTCCTAATTTATTTTCAGTATCTTCTATAGGTCTAAATGAATCATTATCCACTTCAAGGGATCATACAACTATTGGTTTACTAAGTCAATGAGATATATCCATGTAAATCTTTCCAAAATCTTCTTTGATTAGATTGATTGGTGTATGAAAATTCCTTCAGGGAGATGCTCGAGACAATACTTGGTTTTACTCAATATTTTCATTTCGAATTAAGCTTTTAAAAGCTTCTTATGCATTCTAATAAGATCAACATACACAGATTATGATCGATACAAAAAAACCATCAAAAGATTTATTTATAAACATGCAAGGAAAAAACATTGTTGCGTGTATATCATCTCTTCAGGAGTAATTCATTTATTGTTTTAGGCCATATAATGACCTTTGCAATATAATGTTATACATATTACGATTTTCATCTTTCCTCATCTGGGGAACTTGAAAACCATCAGAGATTTTATAAATATAAATATTGGTATCTTATAATCCATATAAATATGCAGTGACAACGCCCCTTAACTGCATTTCTAAATTCATAAATGCTGCCAGAGATATTAAGTATGTAGCGGAACGTTATACAATTCATTACAAGAGAATACATTTGATCAAAATCAATATCGGGTCTCTGCAAGAACCCTTGAGCTACTTATCTTGCTCTATATCTCACCACCTCATTATTCTCATTTCCTTTTCGCACATGGATATCCTACAACATGGATAACATCATTAGGGGTACGTACGATAGTACACAAACTTTTCTTTTATTAAGAAAGTCTAGCTCAATCTCAATTGCATATTTCCATCTTACCCAATATAAGCGCTTTAGGCACTCATTTACTAACTTGGGTTCTGGATCCAGATTATTGTTTAAGATGGAAAAACCAATTGTAGAGGCAAATATATTGTCGACGATAATGATATTTCTATTATAAATTTCTCTTGTATTAATTAAATTAGTTGCAACTTTGATATTTATGTTAACCAGATTCTCATCATTTCCCAAAATATATTGATCTGGTCATTCCGCAATCCTAGTATTTTTCATTACTTTGTGCATGTGCATTGCTATTAGGATTTTTCGTGTTTGGGACGAATATCTTTAAAAGATATTTGGAGTGACTGAATATTTTTGTTAGTTTTTGTTTTCCACGGATTTTCGATCTTTTGTATTCATATGCCTTTTACGCTTCTGGGGCATAGAGTTGCATCAAATATATTTGTATACAGATATATATGATTTTGTCACTCCTTTATGATCAATAAACACATCTGGCAGATTACTTGCTAAATACTGCAAGATAATTATTTTCTGAACTTCTAATTCTGATTGACTAGTGCGTGGATCTAAATATTATAGATTTTCCCAATGCAATAAAATTTCTCGGCATTCTATTATTAACTATTATCTCCCTCTAATGCCGATAATTTTTCTTATCAATGTGCAGTCAACGAAACGAGCTGAAAAAGGGCTCTAAGCATTTCAAAATAGATGGAGATTTAAATTCAATATAGATACCTAGTTTTCTTTAAGGGCCCATAGTGGTACGCTTAGGTGGTGATATTGGAACGTATACTGCACATCAAAAAATTTGTAGATAGGAAATGTTTGGTTCCACACACTAATTGTAAAGGGGAATAATCATGATATGCAATTGGATGTATTTGAGTTAGAGAAATCAACATGCAAAATTGCATGACCCCAACATGTAATGGGTAAGTTGGATTAAAGGTCTAGCAATTAATTTGATACGTTGATCAAATGTTTTCGAAGTGAATTCATTAGCATTATCCATTCTAATGGATTCAATTGGATAATCAAGGAATTGAGCCCCAAGTTTAATAATTTTGGCAATGAATTTTTCGAAAGCATTGTTTCGGGTGGATAATAGACACACATAAGTCCACCCAGTGGAGGCATCAATTAAGACCATAAAATATCGAAACGGTCCTGATGCTGGATGAATTAGTCCAAAAATATCTCCATGTATCTGTTCAAGGCAAATAGGAGACTCTATTCCAACTTTGGTACGAGAAGATTTTACTATAAATTTTCCTTTTGCACAAGCTTCACAAAAATAATCATTTACAGAAAGAATTCTACTATCCGACATATTATGTCCAATAGAGTTGGATAAAATTCGTCGGATCATATTTTGTCCTGAATGACCCAACCTTTCATGTCACAATTTAAATGAATTTGGATCATGAAAATTTAAACGAGATTACGACGGATGTATGTATAATACAATCCAAATGATAGAGAATGAAACTTTTTGACAACTTGCTTCCAACATTTTATGGTTCAAGTCATTAAGAGATATTCTATAATATTCTCATAGTTGTCTAAACGAAAAACGTTTATATTGTAGATATGACAACATATCATGATTAATTAAGTTGGTATCTATTGGAGAACTAGTGAAGCTCTTCCAAAGCCTAATATCAACAAACTATATATGGTTGTAGCAATTTTTCATTTGCTCTTGTCATTAAGGACAATATATATGATAGCATTATGTACCGATCATAATTTTTTTTTTTTGTCTCCATATACTAAGAAATTGAATCGACAATGCTTAAAGTAGGCATGCTAGTAAATTTTGAGTATATCATAGAGCATGCATAATATTTCAAAAATAAGTCATATACTATCATTGCACTTAAATCAATTATGAATTCAACATTCAAAACTAGTACTCATATATCCAAAACTCATCTGTTCCACCTAATTAAGGGCAATAATCCTCATTTTACTTAAATTTAATACTTAATCAATTCAGATGAAAAGCCCAATTAAGCAAACCATGTCAATACCTTGATCCGTAATAAATGCATGGAAAGAAAAATAAGAAATCAAATAGTTGTAGATGAAAATTGGAGATAATCCCAAAATAAATGAGCAGAAACCATATATAAATTATCATATCATTTTAAAAAGATTCAACTATAAAGCAATTCTTAATTATCTCCGAATTTCCAACGGGGGGTTCATTACGTTGTGTTTATTTGTAAAAGCAACATGTTCAATCAATTCCATACATATGGTTCTAACTAAGTTTCTTAATTTTGATGATATTGTATATGTGTGAAATTTTTGGGATCACATTGAATTTAATTTTCTACTCTTTACCCAACTATAATTATGTAAAGTTTGCTACTGCTCTAGAACATAAATTGAATATAAGCTTTACTCTAAAACATATAACATTCAGACTAAGGTGTAATAAAGAGAATTATATTTATATTTTCTAAAAATAATCAGGCTCATATAGATATTTTTGGAGCATTAATATGTATCTTTGTGAGGGGCTTAACGCTGCACTCCGAAAACCAAAGAAAATCACAATTGAGCCATCTTAGTTTTATTTTAAATAATGCTCTACTAGTAGGATAAATGTTAGTTCTCCTGGGCAATGGTTTTATTCAGTCAAATGGCTAAACTATCCACACAAAATTAATTTCATACGAAAATCAAACTAACACAAATGTTGATGATTAAATATCATAAGAGGCTTGCTACATAGATTCTCGCAAAAACAATGATTGAAATATGCCTCTCTTGTTATTATAGCAGTCATCTAACATGGAATTTGTGATAAAAGTTAATGTATGGGCAATATACAAATTCATTCCAACAATCAAATGAGCCCATATGTATTTTTCATAATTTTCAGGCTATGTCATCAATTGTTACCAAAAAGATAAATCAGATCGATTCAAGAAAAGTATCTGGCAGGAAAGACACGATTCTTTCCTAGGGCACTGATGTGGTCGAACTGACCACATTCGAACTATCCTGAAAAACTGATCGACTTTAGGGATAATTAATGCGAACAGGAGAGAGAAGCAGGAAGAACATTTTGGCCGAACATAGAAGGTTGAGCGAACTGATCATACTCACAGGCTAGAATGTCGAACTGTAAGGTGAAATGTCGAACTAGATCCAGACGAACTAATTCAAATTTGAAACAACTGCCACGATCGCGAGAATCTCGCCACTTCCCACTTTTTTAGGAGAAATCCTAACTACCACGTTTTTCCAGAGAGTATTTATAAACCCTTATTTTTCTATTTCACACACAATCACACATAGCAATTACTAAGCACAAAAAGCAATACCAACGTTTTTCCCAGATTACTGACTTGAGCGTCGGAGTTTCTTCACCGGGAAAAACCCCCGGTGTTTCTTTGTTTTTGCAGGTCTTTCGTATCGGAGAATTCTAATCGGCATTGGAGAATTTCAATTGATACCGGAAAAAGAGAAGATCGAAGAAAGACAAATCAATTGGCACAACTCAGATTCTGGTAGAGAATCGTGCTGATAACGTGTTGTAAAATATGATCTTGTGTTGCACCACCTTCTACGAATCAACATAACAAAAATAGTATATGTAACAACAACGAAAACTAGAAGAGAATATATAACAACAACGAAAACTAGAAGAAAAGGATAAGATTCAAAGAGATAATTTTATTCATCAACCCCATTCATTCCATTTGAACATAATATATATACAATAATATGAATTCCAAAGGGCATGGAATATAAAGAGTCTATGGAAGTAATGTCCCCATTATTATATCAATTTATAACAATTAAGATGCTACTAATACATGCATCTATTTCAATGTTTAGTATACATATAGATAGATATAGAGTAAACTTTGACATGTTTACTCCATATATGCATGTTTAATGCATGTTTAATGAATGATTTATTTCACTAAATCAACTATGAATACATGTGATGTATTGATTTACATGATGAACTAACAACAAATTAAACACCAATAGTTCTTAACAAACTAAGCTAAGTTTACATATAAGTGACTTTAATTAGCTAATGACTAAGTTGATGAGTTGTTGTTGAAATGTAAATGAGATAATTAATCTGTCATGTTACTATATAACACCATTCAAATTTATATATTAACATTCTGAATTTCTATTCCAAAATAAAAGGGATCTTCAATTGGTTTTGTATATTCCATTAGCACTTGCAAATATACATGATCACAAAGTACTTCTTCCACAAACTACAAAACCATCCTCCCACTACAAGAATTTCGCTCAACAACAACACAAGAATTACAACGGTTTTCTGCATTTTGTGTTGTTGTAAACAAATTTACAACAGTTTTGCATAAAACCGTTGTCGTTGAGCGAAAAAATGCGCTCAACGACAACAATTTTTTTGTGGTGTTGTCGTTGAGCGCATTTTTCGCTCAACGACAACAGTTGGGACAACAGCAAATAAAACTGTTGTCGTTGAGCGCATTTTTTTGCTCAATGACAACGGTAGGACAACAACACAATAAAACCGTTGTCGTTGAGCGGATTTTCGCTCAACTACAACGGCTAAATAACCGTTGTAATATACTGTTGTGATTGAGTGGATTATTTCGCTCAAATGACAACGGTTGGGACAACGACAAAATAAAACCGTGTCGTTGAATGGTATTTTAACCTAGATCAAAACGCTCCCATCTAATTTCAAAAATCATCTTCCCGATGCCTCTCATCCCACTAAATAGTCACCACCGCTGTCGTCCTACGCCCCCCGTCGTACTCCCCCGCCCCTCTCTCTCAGCTGTGGCCCTCCACCGCACACCCCCTGCCCCCGTCCGTCGTCGCTGCCGCTCGCCTCGCCTTCGCAGCCCGTTGATAACATAGTTATTTGATGCATTTTGGGGTTTAATTTCATATCATTTTGTGTTGAAAAGCATGCAATAATGAGATTTTATTTAGATTTCATTATCTTTTTAAGATTTCACGTTTTTGCTTGATTTGAAAGGAATTTGATAGGTTTTAGCACAAAATGAAAGTCCAATGGAATTTTACGCCAAGTTAGAGTCGAGATAGGGAGTCGATAAAGCGCAGTTATGGAGGAAAAATCATATCTCGAGCTCTAGAAGTCCAAATTCAATGTTTCTTGTCTTGTTAGAAAGATAAGAGGGAGTTCTACAACTTTCATGTTGGAAGGTTTCATCAATTCTGCCTTCAAGAGAGCAGAATAGTACAAGAATTTGAAAGTCGTGCAAGAATGTCCTAATTTTCGTCTTGATAGGGCTTGAGTAAATTGGGTATAACTTGGTGTACAAAACTGATATTGGGCTAAAATTAGTGGCATCGGATAGCTAACGTGAAGGGCTATAACTTTCATGAAGAAGTCGAAGCCCAATTATGAGCGTAAGAGGGCCGGATCGAGGCTGAAAGCTGGAGTCTGGGCCACCCGGGTCACTTGGCCGGGTCGGTGGTTTAGTTGCGGATTTTTAGGCCTATTTGGACTCCTATTTGGATACAACTTGCTCCAAGTCCGATTTTTACCTACTTAGATACAAATTAGGAT
The DNA here is from genome assembly GCA_005771605.1 of Scutellaria baicalensis. Lineage (NCBI taxonomy): Eukaryota > Viridiplantae > Streptophyta > Magnoliopsida > Lamiales > Lamiaceae > Scutellaria > Scutellaria baicalensis. Next base: position 26,879,965 of record CM016721.1, read on the forward strand.
TTGGGGAGAGACGAAGATAAAAAAAAGATCTAGACACATCAAGAATTCATCCACATCTTGAGAGCAAGGAGGAACGCAACGAATTAAAGATTCAAGAGTCAAGAGGAGCAACCAACGATCACAAAATTCAATAAGCTTTTCTTTGATCATGTTGTTTTGTAATTTATTTTGCTTTACGAACATGATTTTTGGCTAGGGGTCTCGTGATCTTAGGACACGAGAGTAGTTCTATGGATTTCTTGTTGAATATTTAGTTTTAATATTTCCTCTAATCCATGATATTTTATTCATGCTTCCTTGTGCTTATTCCATGTATGAGTTCTGGCCAAATTTATGCATGCTCTAATTAATTAGATTGAGATCGAGAGATAATATCTGATTATAGATTTGGGAATGCATGACTCAATTAAATTGTATGGATCAAGAGATTGGTAAATAATTGGGGTGAGAATACGATCTTAGGAGCTTTTAGGAGTTGGTATTAACTGCGAGGTAGAGATACAAACATTAATAATCGATCCACGGGTTAAGTTGCTCGAGAGAGAGGTTAATCTACAATCGTGATTGCTCACATAAAATAATTGGATTTGGGGTTGATTTTTGCTAGATTAGTAAACTTGATTGAAGTAGAATGAAATCATTGTCTTATGATACTTGTTTGAATCTTGATTATCTTGATATTTTCTTGTTTGATATTTTATTCCATTTATTTGTTTCTAGACATAAGTTAATTAGATTAAATTCTTTCAATTCGGTCATCTAGATAAAATTAGGGGTATAATTTAGGTAATCAATTAATTCTAATAATAGTCTCTGTGGGATCGACCTTGCTCGCCCTATCTATAGTTGACACCGTACACTTGCGGTTTAGGCTAGAAATAGACCATCGATCAAGTTCGTTGCAGTCCCCCGCCCCTCTCTCTTAGTCGTCCTCCGCCGTACACCCCCCTGCCCCCACCTCGCCGTCGTAGTCCCCTTCCGCACGCCCCCACCCCTCTATCTCAGCAGTCACCCTCTTACTTGGTGTCAAGATTCTGTATTTCTCAACGGATATCTATAATTTTTGTTTCTATTGCAGCGGTTCTTTGGAAATTTCTTACTTGAATTCCAACTGTTTGAGTTTTTTACCTAAGAGAATGGCGGCTTTAAGCCCAAGTAAATTTGCTTCGTGCTCATGCAATTAATCGATTTCCCTTTGCGGTATCTGAGATTTCAAATCTATTTAATCGATCCCACTCCTTTTCTCAACCTACCAATTATTGGTCATCTTTACCTTCTCAAGCACCCTCTCCATCGCACCTTGGCCACCATCTCCGAACGCTACGACCCAGTCGTTCTCCTCGAGTTTGGGTCCCGTCGAGTACTTATCGTCACATCCCCCTTCGCCGCGGAGGAATGCCTTTCTAAGAACGATGCCATGTTCTCCAACTGCCCCGACATACTGGGCTGCAACTTCTTCCATGGCTTGGGCCCCTTACGACGATCACTGAAGGAGCCTTTGCAAAATATCGTATGTCATCCAGGTTCTGTCAACTCAGAGGCTGCAATTGCTCTACAGAATTCGAAAAGACGAGGTTAAGACAACAATGAGGATGCTTAGTGGACATGAAGACGCTGCTCTTTGAGCTCATGAGCGTGATAATGAGGATGATTGCCGGAAAGAGGTACTACGATAAGAAGGTGGAGGAACTCGCTAAGGCGTGGCAGTTTAATGATATTCTAAACCACCGTCACAGTTACTACCACCGCCATCCTCCGATGCGCCACCACTACCGTGATTTCTCCACTTCTCTAAATAGCAGCCACCACTAACACCACCACATCCCAGATGCACCACCACCAATACTGCTGTTTCCCATCACTGCACCACCACCGCCACGCGACAGCTCTTTCTCGTGCCTCCATCACCGCCGCGCGGGCCTCTTTCTCGTGAGCTTCATCTCTGATAGAATCAAGTGTGAACTCATTGTATTAGCTCAATTATAATCTGAAAGATACAACAATGTATATATATATATGTGTGTGTGTGTATTCATGGAGATGATGCTATAACTAACTATAACTAACACTGTTGTATATGTTATGCTAACATGCTTGTGACACTCTAAGTATGACAATGATATATGCATGGCTGTGATATAACTATATATTTCAACATTCCCCCTTGAAGCTAAGCTATCCCAGTCTGAAGAAGTTTTCTTGTACACACTCCCCTTGAAGTTAAGTTATGGCAGACTGAAGAGGAAACTTCCTTAGTAGATAATCAAATCGAGCAGAAGGTAGAGATTTGGTGAATATATCTGCAACCTGATCTTCTGTCGATATATATCTCACATCTAGTTCTTTTGCCATTACTTTTTCCCTCACAAAGTGTATATCGACTTCTATATGCTTTGTTCTTGCATGGAATACAGGATTGGAAGCAAGGGCAGCAGCACTAATATTATCACACCATAATAAAAGAGGTTCTTCTACTACAACACCAAGCTCTTTAAGTAAAGATTTGAACAACACAATGTCCTCAAGACCCTCGAATCATTCCCGCCAGTCGTCTTCGCCGGTGAGGCCCGCAACCTTGAGGAGAGGCTCGGACAAGCCGCCCTTGGAAATGCTTTTCTGTTGCAGGGTGGTGATAGTGTTGAGAGCTTCAAAGAATTTACAAATCTGGCGTAAATCCGGCTGATGTAGTTCCGTCCGCCATGGCTAAGAAATTTACAGATTTTCAAAAAAGAATATTTAATATTATTATAATTATTTTTATTTATTAATTTATCTATGTGGTTTTTAATTTATTGAGGTGGCATTTTAAAAATCTAATTAATTTATTCACAAAAAAAACCACATCAGCGTGAAGCCCGAATTTGTAGAGGCATGTGACTTAAGCGTGCCATTCGGCCCGAAATCCATCGATTCGGACTGATTTATCCTCAATTCGCACTCATTTGAAAGTTACAGTCTCAATGAAAAATCAATAATAGATATCCAAACAATAATTTCAATAATAAATATTAATTTGCATTTCGGATAATTTATACCATAATAATATAAATTAATAAATAAATATAACACTATTAAAGATGTGTGTATATACATATATGTATATATAATATGTATTTAGTCTGAATTATATGTCATCTTAAATATTTTTTAAATTATTATTATCTCATAATCAAATAAAATTTTAGTCTTTTACTTTACACTTAGGACTTTGTATATTTTTATATGAGAGTGCATATTTTGAATTTATATGGTTCACCTGATTATTTAATTATATGTTTAGTTTCTAATTATATTGTCATCATCATGATCGTAGATTACTACTACATTTAGATTCTGCGTTGAGTTTAATTTGAAATGATCAATATCTTGCTATATCAATTAATTTACGTGATACTTATAAATGAATAATTATCTGCCATATTCGATGTTAAGCGATATTAATAAAAAAATTGTAATTCAATTTATTTTGAAATAAAAGGTTGAAAATACATAATTGACAGTGCTTGCATCAAGTTCCTTCGTAAAATTTCTAATTTTATTGCTATATCAATTAATGTTTCTACATATACATACTCACACACACACATCACTAACACATGTATTTTATTTAAATAATTGAATTTGATTTTTAATTCATATATATTTTTAGTTTTTTTAGTATATTTAATTTAAGTGACTGAAGATATTAGTTTGTAACACAGATGATAAAAAAAATGTTTCGACTATAATTGTTGTGTATAAAGAAGTTTTTAAAAAACTTACAAACTTTACAGATAGAATTTCTAATTTTGATTTGAAAATCATGATATTGATACTTTTGTTTTTAGTATTAATCATAAATTAGTGAATTGGATATGTATAATATCAATATATTGTTGTGAATTGAATTATCTTAAACAAATTTATACTTTCTTAGTTATTAAATATTATATTGTATTCTATATACTAAAACTACTTACACTATATTATGAAATAATTAATATTTACCAACATTATATCAAAAAACGCGCATCGCGCGGGTGCGATTACTAGTGGTCATAAATCAAGAAAATTCCCACTTCATGCGCGTGCAATACACTAGCGTGAAGTCTAACGATTTTGGTTATTTCGCGTTGAGTTTATGAACTTCCACGTGTTCTACATGTAGTTTCCTTATCACAGGGGGGTATGACACAACATTGATAAACACAAGGAGGTTTCGCACATTTAACCCATTAAAAACTCAAAATTAGAAATTAAAAGCAATGTCATCATAAAATAGTTCGAAAAGCTCGAATTTACGAACTAACGTGCGTTTCACGTGCAATTTCAGTCTAATTAGGTAATTCGAGCTGAAATTGGACAAAATTCACAAAGTCTGATAACTTATTGTCCTAAATTACCAGTCCAAAAAATTTATCATCCTTAAATTGTCAAGCTGAAAATTAATTATTATCCTAAATTTCCAGACCCCCTGTTAAAAAGAGTGTTGGAATATTGTGTAACTAAACAATTAATTCTAAAGAGATTAAATAGGTAACTTCAACGTAAGAAATTTTGCAAAACAAGAAAAATCTTGGCAATGAAGTACTCTTTCAATTCCACATGTTATGTTAGTAGGTGGCTCAGATACTATTGTCAGAACAATGGAATGGGCCCTCTATCTCTTGCTCAACCATCTGAATGTCCTCAAAAAGGCACAATCTGAGATCGACCACCGCGTCGGACACGACCGTTTACTTGATAAAGCAGACATTACTGAGCTCCTATATATCTACGACGTTATATCATCAACGAAACGCTACGCATGTATCCCGCTGGTCCTTTGCTATTACCTCACGAGTCCTCCAACGAATAAACTGTCGGAGGCTATCGAATCCCTGCTAACATATGTTATTGGTCAACCTTTGGGATATACAGAATGATCCCAAGAACGTGAAAGATGCAACACGGTTCAAGACACAAAGATTTGAAGGAATGGAAGGATATCAGAATGGTTTCGGGTTTATGCCTTTCGGGTCTGGAAGGAGGAGCTGTCATGGTGAGGGGTTGACAGTACACATGGTAGGGTTGGGGTTAGGTTTTCTCATTCAATGCTTCGACTGGGAAAGAGCTTATCAAGTATTGGTCGACATGAGTGAAGGTGAGGGATTGTTGTCGTCTATAGCCACACCTTATTGCAAACCTTGCTCTGTTACAACTCATCTCATTTCTTAGACATTAATTAACTTAGCTTTGGGTTTGAACTTGATTTTATAGACACAACTTGTGAGGTCTGGTTCATCTCTTTTGTATGATTTGTATAACTTTACCAATGTGATTTATCTTTTTCGTATAATTTACGGGCTATTTAATCTGCAGTGCACCGTGGGTACTTGTAACAACAAATTTTGTGTATTAAATCAATAAACACAAAAGATTTGCACAAATTAAAATTTATTGAATCAAACTGAATTTAAATTACAATCTCTTTGATCCCTTGATTCTTCTCTTTAATACTCGGAGTTGATGAGTGAAGTTGACTTGGTCAAAATTGAAATCCTCGAACAAACAACTCGGTCAAAATTGAAATCCTCGAACAAACAACTCGATCCGCGGGTTTAGCACCTTGTTTTGGATCAAGCAGCAGCTTTCGGAATTCCGTGAAGAACGTCCTTGGATTTGTTGAAAAACGTCTTGAAGATTCGAAGATCACATAAGAACTTGATGAAGAGAAGGGATGAAAGGAAGAGATGATCCCACTGGGCGTGCCAAAAATTTGTAACAACAAATTTCGTGTATTAAATCAATAAACACAAATTTAATGATTTGCACAAATTAAAATTTATTGAATCAAACTGAATTTGAGTTACAATCTCTTTGATCCCTTGATTCTTCTCTTTAATACTCGGAGTTGATGAGTGAAGTTGACTTGGTCAAAATTGAAATCCTCGAACAAACAACTCGATCTGCGGGTTTAGCATCTTGTTTTGGATCAAGCAGCAGCTTTCGGAATTCCGTGAAGAACGTCCTTGGATTTGTTGAAGAACGACTTGAAGATTCGAAGATCACCGAATAACTTGATGAAGAACGTCTTGAAGATTCGAAGATCACCGAAGAACTTGATGAAGAACGTCTTGAAGATTTGAAGAACACCGAAGAAGTTGATGAAGAACGCCTTGAAGATTTGAATATCTCAGCGAAGAAAGCCTTGAAGATTTGAATATTGCCGAAGAACGCACGAGAGAATTTTAACTCTTGAATTCTTCAATTTGATGTTGATGATAAATGATGAATTTGAGACTCCTATTTATAGGTGTAGAATGGAGATTTCAATAGATATTATATCTGAAGTGGAGCAATTTGATTGGTCCACCATGATTTGATCATATCTAATTTTTGATTTGATCATACCTGAAATGCTTACCGATAATTATCAAATTTTATTTTATTTAATTTGATAATATCTGCAACACTTTGACACGTGGCAATCTTTGATTGGCCAACAAAAGATATATGAAATATCAATTAATTTGATTATTTAATTTAGGAATTATATTTAATTACTCCCTAAAATAAGTATAAATTAATATTCCACACTTTATTTTACGCGTGGCACAATATAATTAGACATCAAATTTATGTATCTACAATACTAATATCACATTTCCTTTAGTTTTAGTATTAGTTTCAATTTTGGTCCGATATGTAACCCTTTTTATTTTTGAGAAAACCAAGTATACGTTTTACAATTACTTATGATTTTTGAAATAAATATTTTTAATATATTATTTATCTATATATAATAATAAAGAAGTTGACAAAATTTATTACTTTCTCACTTTCCCACCAAATGTCATATCAATTTGATGATGTGTAAATAACTTTGTTTTTTTAAGATTTGATTTTACTTTTCTAAATTAATTTAATAATAAATTACATGACTTTTTTGATAAGCTATCAAATATTATAATAAAAAATAAAAGGAAAACACATATAATTCTTGATTAATGATACTTTATAAAAAGAGAGAAATATCTTTTTTATATATGTATGTTATATACACTATTAAATTTTTGTTTAAATAATAATAAATTGTATAGTATTTAATTTAAATCTATATTACATTTAAAATGACAATAGTTGGTGATTATTACTATTTTGTCATAATTGCAAAACTATTAGCAATAGGAAAAACAGGAAAAAGGAAAATTAAAAAAGAAAACTAATTAATTTTTTGAATTAAGCTTCAATCTCAAGCCATTAGAATTAGACTTCCTCTACAAGCTATTGTCCTACTTCTATATAAGAAATGCATGAAATGAAGGTGGAAGTCCCACTAAACGAGGATGAACTTGCTTATTGAAATACAGGTTAGGAATATCAAAACAAAAAGAAAAATAATTGAGGCTTGAAATATCAAAAGAAGAAGAAAATTAGTGATAATTGAAATAAGAAGAAAAATTGAGATGAAAATCATCTTCCCATATAAGCAATGCATGTATATATAACAACTCATTTAATGAGAATGAACTCGACGAAATGGATGCTAGAAATATAAGAAGAAGAAGAAGAAGAAGAAGGAGAAAAATTGGTGATTGAAATAAGAAGAAAAATTGATATGGAAGTTATTGTACTATATAAGTAATTTATATATAATAACTCTTATTTAATGAGGATGAACTAGCATCAAATAGAGGTTAGAAATATCAAAAGAAGAAGAAAAATTAGTGATGGAAATAAGAAGAAAAACCAAGATGAAAGTCATTATATACTATATAAAAGCTATTCATAACCGTTCTCACTTAATGAGAATGAACTAGCATGAAATAGAGGTTAGAAATATGGAAAAAAAATGATGGAAATAAGAAGAAAAATCAAGATGGATGTTGTTTCAAATATAATGAGATATACCAATACTAATTTGATTACCATCTTGATTATCCAAATCTATTTATAAGTAATTGTATTACCGAAAAAAAAAACCATTTAGCATTACAATATTTGAAAATTTTATCAAATAAAATTATTTATAAAAGTTGAAAATTAATATCAAACACTTTTATTAATATATACATTCAAAAAAATATAAATTTTATTTTTAAATGATATATCATTACATTATATCATCAAGAATAAAAAATTATTAGATTAAATAATAAGTCGCGCATCGCGCGGGTGCACCACTAGTATTTACTATATTATTGATTTTCTGTGTTATAAGTTCAAAAGTTGAAGGTTAACTTTTCATAATTTAATAATAATGATTATTGTTACGTTATTTTTAACATTTTTTCTAGAATTTTTTTTTTTGTGTATTAAGATAATTAAAAATATTTTTGTGATCTTTTAGAAAAAAATTTAGATTTTCTATTTTATATTATGTAATATTTTAAATTTTATTTGTCACTCTATAATTTTAAAACAGACTTTTCATCACTACAACAAAATTAGTTTACTGGGATACTTATATTAGGACCCTCACATGATATATAAGTGTCCTATTAAGTTAATAAGTAGAAATTAATTTGTAAAAAGAAATTATATTGCCATTTAATACAATATCACTTGACATATAAGTTAATTAAGTTAAAACATATACCTCTGTTCATTTTAGTTCATAAAGATGTATGATAATAGGGTGGGTTATAAAGATGTATGATAATAGGGTGGCAAACTTTCCCTTCATTTTCAGGTAAAATAAAACCCTCATGTTGTTGCATATATAAAGTTTCAACTAGATCTCCATGAAGATCGCTGTTTTGACATCTAATTGGTGCAAAAACATATCAAACTGTACTACTAGAGCAAGTAGAATTCGAATGGAAACATGTTTTACAACGGGTGAGAAAATTTCATTGAAATCTATACCTTCTCTTTGTGTGTATCCTTTGGCAACAAGTCTTGCCTTAAACCTTATGGATTTAGTTCCAGTGACTTCAATTTTCCTTTTGAAAATCCACTTACTTCCAATGATTTTGCTTCCAGGAATTTTGTCTACTAGCTGCCACGTTTGATTCTTCTCCAAAGATAGCAATTCTTCATTCATTGCTTGTATCCAATGATTGCAGTCCTTTGATCTCATAGCAGCCTTGTAGTCTCTTGGTTCTTCATACTCTATATCCTGTGCCACATTCAAAGCATAATACACAAAGTCAGCTTGACAATACCTGTTTGGAGGGTGTATTTCTCTTCTTTCTCTATCTCTGGCCAGGTTATAATCGGTTAGATCAGGCTGAATTTGTTGTTCCACTTCCTCTTCTCTTTCAGGAGTTTCTTCCTCTTCAGTTTGAACCCTAGCTTCAGGGATTTGATCATCATCTTGAAGGGAAATCTCCATCTGAATTGGGGTTGCTAGTGTCATAGGTTCAGGATCTGATTGCACTTGAGTATCATGTTGTGGTGATTTATCCTTGTATCCCATTACATCTTCTCTGAAAGTCACATCCCTACTCACAAAGCATCTTTGATTATTTGGTTCTAAGCACCACAATTTAAAGCCTTTAATGCCTTTAGGATAGCCAATAAAAATGCATTTGACTGCCCTAGGCTCTAGTTTATCTTGCCTTACATGTCCATATGCTAAGCAACCAAAAACTTTTAGAGAAGAGTAATTAGAGTGCGTACCATACCATACCTCATTTGGTGTTCTCAAATTGATTGCTGATGATGGAGTTTTATTAATTAGAACAGCTGTAGTTGCTATAGCTTCTCCCCAAAAACTTTTAGGAAGTCCAGCATCAAATAACATGCTTCTCATCTTCTCTAGTAGTGATCTATTCATCCTTTCAGCTATGCCGTTTTGTTGTGGAGTTGCTACTACTGTTTTGTGTCTAATTATCCCCTTTTCCCTGCAATACACTTGGAATTCCTCGGACAAGTACTCAAGACAATTATCAGTTCTTAAGGTTTTTAATTTCTTTCCTGTTTTCGTTTCCTGCATAGTTATCCACTCTTTGAACTTCTCAAAAGTTTCATGCTTATGTTTTAGTATATATATCCATACTTTCCTAGAGTAATCATCTATGAAAGTTAAGAAATATTTACCTCCACCATGAGTTTCAGTCCTTGAAGGACCCCAAATATCTGAATGAGCATATTAAAAAATACCTTGAGTGGAATGTTGAGCTACAACAGGAATTGAAGCTTTCCTTGCCTTTCCAAGTATGCATTGCTCACAACTCTCAATAGCTGTGATCTTGGTTCCATCTAGCAAGCCTGAATTTGATAGTACCTGCAGGGGCTTTGAACCAATGTGACCAAGTCTTTTGTGCCACAATACAGACTTTGGATCACTTGTGATTGCAGCTGATTCCCCAACTACTGCAGATCCTTCAAGGATATATAATCCATTTGACCTCTTCCCTTTTAGTACTAAGTTTGATCCCTTAGTAATCAGGATCTGATCTCCTTGGGATTTGAATTGATAGCCTGCAGAAGTTAGAAGACCAAGTGATATAAGATTCCTCTTAAGTTCAGGAATATACCTCACTTCAGGTAAGATCTTGACTCTTCCATCATGTAGTCTGAGCCTTATCTTTCCAATTCCAGACACTCTGCAAGATTGATCATTCCCAAGTAATACCAACCCTCCATCTTCAGTTTCAGATCAAAGAACCAAGATCTTATTGGACACATATGAAAAGAGCATCATGAATCCAGGACCCACTTCCTCTTTAGTTTTGATTCCACAATGCAAAGCATATCTGCTGGTTCATAGCCTTTTTCTGCTACTGATGCTTGTTGGGGTGGATTAGCTGCTTGATTTTTCTTCCTCTCAGGACAATTTTTCTTTAAATCTCCTACTTTATGGCAAGCATAACACTTCCTAGTCTCAGTAGCTTCAGAATTTTGCTTCTGATCAGTTTGATTCTTGGATTGATTCTTTCCTTTATTCTTCTGGTTCCCTGTGAACCTTACATTGAGCCCTTCACCTTGACTTTGAGATCTTACCTCAATTGTTCCTGAGATCATTTTGGTCCTGATTGACATCTGAACCTCTTCCAAGGTGAGTGGGGTTGTTCTCCCATAGATCAATGTATCTCTGAAATGTTCTAGTGGTTTTGGGAGAGAGTTGAGCAGTAACAGGGCCTTGTCTTCATCGTTTTGCTTCTCATCTATGTTTTCAAGGTCATCTACGATCTTGTTGAACTCATTTAACTTCTCCAGGATCTTTTTCTCATCTGTGATCTTGAATGAGATCAGCTTCTGTTTTAGATAAAGCCTATTTGCCAAGGTTCTTGTCATGTAAAGAGTATCCAACTTCTTCCACATTCCATGAGTTGTGACTTCTTTGCATACCACTCTCAAAGCCGTTCCACTGAGGCACAAGACTATCGCACTTCTTGTATTCTTGCACACTTTATGTCTCTTATCAGCCATTTCAGTATTGGATGTATTAGCTTCTTCCATCAACGCATCTTCCCATCCGTTCTGCACTAAGATAGCCTCCATCTTAACCTTCCAAAGACTGTAATCTTCAGTTCCAGAGAACTTTTCAATGTCGAGCTTCATCCCGGTCATTCTTGGCGTCGTTAGTTTCCCACAGACGGTGCCAATTGTTGAAACCCACACCAAGAAACAACACTTTGAAGAACTTGAAAAACAAAATTATCGCCCAGAAAACCCTAAAATGCGCAGCAGACTTTGATCGATCCAAACACTATGAAAACAATGATAAAACACAGAGATTTAACGTGGTTCGGCTCTACCACTTGAGCCTATATCCACGGCAGTAAGAGCCAAAGTATTTTATTCAGAATCAAAAGAGAAAATCGAGTTACAAAACACTCACTCACTCAAGAACCCTATCTAAGCTCACGCACACACAGCTCTCTTAATCTCACCGATTTCACGTAAAGCTTTCTTAGATATCATAACCCTATATGCATGGTTATATAAGCTTCAAAAGCCCTCAACCAATTCACCGGAAGAACCGCTCAATCATAACGAATTTCAGTTACAAGATTTTTCACTGCGCATAAACCCTAATTTATACTAGCTCGATTTAAGCAGTTTCAGAAACATCTTTATTGCCGGTTCACCATGATTTAGCCCGATTCTTGCCAATCCGTTTCCGATTCTGAATCATGCAGGCTCTGCACGGTCCAATAACATATATATCTTGAATTTTCTGAGTTAACTCTTACAGGTGTAATATTCACAACACATTTACATACAAACATATGTGCATACACCTACACCCATGGAAGTGTGCAAAATGAGTGGTGGATACTACACCCGGTGTATTGCATTTTCATCGGGCATAGTATGTACTCCATAAACTCAGGTCAAACAACCTTGTGCATTTTCTTGCAAAACCCTTCAGATTCTCTATTATCCTTATTCTCTGTCACTTTCTCAAGTACTTAGTGCTAGTAATTTCAATGTTATTGAACAACAAAACTATTATTTATATAATATTTCATATGGGCTAATAGCAATTTATTTGCCTAATCTGATCTTCAGCGTGAAAAGCTTTTATTCTATCAACATTTCCATGCCCTGCAGACTCTGATATGCCTTCTTTGAATATATATTGAGATGTTATAAACATAAATAAATGATTTTAATATAACTTGAGTGATTATTGAGTCTCTTGGGCTAATTATTGGTTGAGAGTTGCAGTCGTAATGTTGTTTTTTTATGAAAAAAGTGCAGATCAACTCAGTATACTCATCCTCGGTCACCTTCCATTTTTGTTCTCATTTAACCTATGCATTTCATGTTTTAAGTCATCATGAGTAACCACATGTATAATGAATTGTAATGAATTTGATGTTTCCTATTAATATTAACTATGGTCTTAATTGCTATCATTATCTTCATTTAGGTGCTTCATGATGACGAAGAATGACTTGCAACTTGAAGACGCTCGGATACTCGGAATGGTTTTGAAGATTAACAAATGAGACAAATATTACTCTTTTATGTTTTTTACGTGTATTTTGCATTGGTCCGTTAATATTTGGTTGATAATAGTTGATGAATGAATTAACAAATTTATGAAGTATTAGACATTGATGTATTTTGTAAGGAACATTGTATAGATTTTGATGAGGATAAAACATATTATAAATAGGGCCTAGGATCCTTTGTGTTTAGGTTCCTTTGTAATTGCTTAGACTAGATCTTGGAAGCTTGAAGATTGAAGATCAAAGCTTGAAGAAAGTATGAAGACCTTGCTGCCTTAAAAGACCACAAAAATATATGACCAAGTAAAGGTCACTGCAGCAGGACACAGGAAGGAGCCTGGAAGGATACTCTAAAGGACATTGCTGAACAACTCACAGAAATGGCTAAGTATGGATGCAGCAACCTTCAGAAGGAAGCTGCAGATCAGGAAGCTGGCCATATAAAGACAAGAACGCAGCAGTAACCGACTCCAGGAAGCAGTTACCTTAGATTGAGCACTCTGAATTGTTGTTAGTAACATTTACGTACGATACAATCAGAAGACGCCAACTAGAGGAATCAAAAGGACGAGAGGATAAATTGCAGACTGAAATGGCGGCCGCAGTAGCAGTGGTGTAGGATTGCAACAGAATCATGTACGAACCAATCACGCAAGGACATCGCACCACAAAGCTCACTGCAGAGGATGATGCTCACTTCAACGGGCAGATTTCTTACGCCTATAAATAGGAGAAGACTTGGACTGGAAACTTACCTGAAACTCATGCATTCAAGCATTCAAAAGCTCTCAATCACATCAATCTCTCATTCCGAAAAGTTTCAAGTCCGGTCTAATCGCAACAAGCATACTCTGTTTCAAAATTTATCTGCTCAAAAGCTTGCTGCTCCTTTGTTGAAGATTTTATTCTATCTTTTATTAGACTATAGGATTCATTTGATGGGAGGCTGTTCTTGATCAAATGTACTCGTTCTCTGTAGAAAGAACAAGTGCTCTGTGTGGGCAATTAGTTTAGTCACTCTGTAGTTACCCTGTGTGGGAAGAAAGCTGACAGATCTTGTTAAGTTAGTTTGTTTAAGTTGTGTCTTTGTAAATCAAACAACACTTAACAAAGTTCTTCCTTGAGAAGGAGCAGAGAGGACGTAGAGGGATTACTCCACCCTCGAACCTCTATATATCTCTGTGTTTACTACTTGTGTTCTTAAGCTTACTGTTAGACATATATCTATCTGCTTTATGCTTTGTTGTTGATATATTTTTTGTTATAGCGTCCTGCACAAAGCTCTTTTGAATTCAATTATTTCCGTTGTGCATATTGTACTCTGTTTTTCAAAAGTCTTAAGGTAACTACCCAGCAGTAACCTCTCTATAACAGCAAGCTCTGTAATTGTCTGTTCCCTGAGACTTAAACAATTTTTGGAGTAAAAGTTTTAAAAATTTGAGTAGACTTATTCACCCTCCTCCCCCTGGTATAAGCCTACTACTGTCACTTGAGACCAACATATTTGTTGTGAGACTATTTTAAATCATATTTGTTATGATGTATCCGATGGTTTATATAATATAATATTTTTTTTATTTAAATGAAGAAAAGATAAAATAGGTATTAATAATATTAGACTTACTAGGACGTTTGCAAGTTTTGCAATATCTAATTTGATTTGGCATATTATAGGACATTAGAGAGTGTCTCAATATCCAATTCTACTTATAGAACGCTTAAATTAAGTGCCCCATAAAGTAAAGTGTTCTAATACATCTATTGTGACTGGAGCAAATAGGACACAAATAAAAAATGTCCTATTATAAAAAGCGTCCTATTATACAACATATTAGGACGTTTAAAAGCATCATATTAGATGAATTTTATTGTAGTGCATAATAATATTAATAATAATAGCAACAACTAGTAATTCATTAATTTTAATGAAATTTAATGATTTTTATTTTGTCTTTATTTTCGAGTGACATGGATTTAGAAGTAAAAAATGATTAAAAATTACCTTCACATGATTCACGTGTTATAACACATGTTAGCTCGTCTCCTACTATGAACGGTAAATGGGTATATTCTGCAACCAAAAATAATTGTCATACTGGGTATACTTAAAATATCAACAAACTAAAGGCTAAGGTCATACCTAATGTTAATATATAAGGTATTTTCATCAATTTTCCATATAAAAATATTAATCATATTATTTAAAAGTATTAGAGTTGGTATGCAAAAACACACTATCCTCTATGGCACACTAGCCCCCCCCTTTTTTTTTTTAAACGTGACAATATCCAGTTTTATTGAATCCTATTTATTTA
The DNA here is from genome assembly GCA_005771605.1 of Scutellaria baicalensis. Lineage (NCBI taxonomy): Eukaryota > Viridiplantae > Streptophyta > Magnoliopsida > Lamiales > Lamiaceae > Scutellaria > Scutellaria baicalensis. The sequence goes on from CM016721.1 coordinate 26,895,152, forward strand.
ACTCAGTTAATTATTATTTTTTGTTTTTTAATTCATTAAATGATGTGACATTTTACTTATAAATAAATTGCCACATATGCAAAAAATTGTCTCGTCAGCATAACTGATGGTTGTAATGAAATTGGTAGCGTGAGTATCTCACTCGCCGAAAAGCAATAGAAAAATACGAATTAGAGTATTAGTAAAGGTGACACATAATTGAAAATTGAAAATGAGCAGTATTAGTAAAACTTGACACAACCTCTAAAATAGGATCAAAACTGAAATTTTTCAAAAATATTAAAGGTGGTATTAATTTGTAGTATAATTAATCTTCATTTATCTGTATTATCAATGGCTAAGGGATTTCATATTAGCATTAAAATTTAGAATATATAGAACAAGGGGTTAAACAAAAAGAAAGGAAAACAAAAGAAAGCAAGGAAGAAAACTCCATAAGGACTAGTATAGAACTCCATGGGTAAAAATCTCCCAACTATGTTTTTGATTTTCTTATGCTAGCAGCTTCGCGGATGGGAGACGATGTTGGAGTAAACCAAAACATTGAATCAAGTCTTAGTCCAATGTGTCTTTCAAAATTCTAGTCCAAGAGTTGTCTTGTATTTTGTATTTCTTAATTATTATCTCATGATTTCTATATCACCAAGAAGTATAAATATGTAAACTTGGTATGACATTTTGTAAGGCAAAAAATCATAATTCCAGCAATACAACTTAAATTTTGCAAAGCCTTCAAAATATACTTTCTTGCATTTTTATCAATTTGGTATCAAGAGCAAGGTTAAAAAAATGTCTAACAATCTTGTCTCTCTTGTTCCTCGATTCAACGGTGAAAGGTTCGATTATTGGAGCAATCTAATGAGGCTTTGTCTTGAATCTCAAGACTTGTGGAGTGTTGTTGAAGAAGGTGTTGGTGCGCCGGAAGACGAGTCTCAACTCACGAATGCCCAAAGCGATCTCTTGAAGAACAAAAAGCAAAAGGATAGGAAGGATCTCTTTCAAATTTACCAAGCACTAGAAATTCCCATCTATGAGAGAATTTCAAAAGTTGATAGTGCTCACGAAGCTTGTAAGATATTAGATACAACATACTCCGGACATGATCAAGTGAAAAAGATCCGTTTACAATCATTGCGGGCTGAATTCGAAAAGCTTGAGATGAGAGAAAATGAAAAGATCTCAGAATATTTCACCCGTGTCTCTTCCATCGTAAATCAAATGGCTTCAAATGGAGAAGTTGTAGAGACTCAAAGGACGGTCAAGAAAGTTACACTACAAGAAAAATGCACATAGACTACGCCCCTAAGACAACGGTTTTTTGAAAAAACCGTTGTCGTAGCTAAAAATAGTGTTGTCGTAGATAAAACCGTTGTCATAGGCCGAAAATTTGCGCTCATAGACAACGGCATTTTATAGGCGTTGTCGTAGAGGCGTAGTCGTAGGGTAAAATTCAACCCTAAGACAACGGTTGTGACGTGAGGTTGTCGTAGAGGTGTAGTCTTAGGTAAAAAATGAACCCTAAGACAACGCTTATAATATGAGGTTGTCGTAGATATGTAGTCGTTGATCCCTAAGACAACAGGTACTATATGAGGTTGTCGTTGAGGTGTAGTCATATATCCCTAAGACAACGGTAACTTTATAGCGTTGTCTTAACCTTATAATAGCGTTGTCGTAGACTAAATTAACTTGATTTTTTTTATTACTATTATATGTAAATGTAAATACATGAAAAATAAAACACTTAGAGAAATACATCCCCAAATTCAAAATCCCCAAATTTACCCTAGGTAGCCCTTCCCAATCGGAAACCTAGACTTCACCACCGCTGTCGCCTCCGCCGGTGCCGTCGTGGCCGCTCTCCTAGCCGCTGCCTCACCGGCGCACCATCCCCTCCAGCTGCTGCCTCGCTTATTGCGCACCCACACCGCCAGCCGCTGCGTCGCCACGCGCACCCATGCCGCCAGTCGCTGCGTCGCCGCGCGCACCCACGCCGCCAACCACTGCCTCGCCGTGCACCCAGGCCGCCAGCCGCTGCCTCGCCGCTCACCCACGCCGCTAGCCACTGCCTCGCCTCCTTCTTGCCATTTCTCAATCGCTGCCTCGCCTCCTTCCTGCCCGAGCCCCGCTGCCATATTCCACTCGATTAGGTATTGTTTTTGATAATCCGCTACAGATTCTTCAACCCTTCATCAATCTAAAGAGAAATCTGTTTTTAGAGTTTAGATTCGACAAAGAAAAGTTTAGAGTCGACGGCGACGGTGAAGCAGAGAGGTCGACGGCGAAGATGAAGCAGCGACGGTGACGGTGAAGCTGAGAATTCAATGGTGAAGGTGAAGCAGCGACGGCGAATACGAGGCAAAGGAGTCAACGGTAATATTTTTTTTGAATGTCGCTGATTTGTGGAAATGTTGGAGCAATTATTTCTGTGTTTGAGCTCTAGATTGTTTGGATCAGTGTTTTTCTTGATTTGGTTGTGGATTCAAGGCCGTTTGATTTGTGGATTCAAGGCCTTGAAACTTGCTTCTTAATCTGTATCCTTATAATCCTCCAAGGTAATTTCTTCAGCTTTATCTGTTTTTTTGTGATTCAGTGTTGATTTTTTCGGTTTTCTTTTGGGTGATTCTGATTGGTAACCCTAAATTGGGTATCACAGACGTGTTATGTGATGAAATACAGGCATTGTGATGGCAAGTTGGTTCTGAAAATCACTGATGATAAGGAGGTACAATGCAGTATGTTTCTCTCCTTGTTTGTTTGATGAAGATATATGGAATTATATTTTGTTGTTGATGGAATTATGTTGAGTTACCATTAGGCGCTGCAATGTTCTGCAAATAGAGTTTTGAATGAACTGAAAACCTCATTGGAGATTGGATTGATTCTGTTTTGCCAAATTAGCATCTGTGAATGCTCTGTCATCATTCTATGACGTCACATGTTCGTCGTACTGTAAATGCTTAAATTACAAATTTTTTGAGGCAGATGACATACAAATTTCTGAACACAATTATTGATGATCTCTTTGCATTTGTGATCAGGATGCCAACACTACATCGACTTTCTGTCTTCCGTGATGGTAAGTTGGTTCTTATAATTTTTTTCTCATGTCTTGAACAATTGGAATCAAAGCACTGAAGGAACCATGCTCAGCATCTCACTGTTAGCATATATATAACCTGTGGCGGCAGAGTTGTAAATGCAAGCCTTTATATCTGAAAATGTGCTGTTATTATATCTGACCACAACTTCCACAAGGTTCAGTGTCTATAGGTTGGTAAGGCTGACCTTGTTTTATGCATCTCACCTTTAAACTTGTGGCTGGTGCAGATATTATATTTTTGATATATCTATATCAAAGATGGGTGTACCCGGTGGACAAGAAACGAGTAAACGAATTTGGTTTTGGTGGGGATGAGGACGATCAGTCGGCAGTGAGTACAGTTGCGACACAACAAACAGAAGAGGATAAGAAAACTAATTGAGCTATAACTGTATGTATGTAAGCGAAATTTTTGGACAGGTATATGTTATGTCCGAAGTTAAATGATGAAAGGATTTATTGCCCTTTTGCAGATTTGATTTTGAAGTTGGTTTTTGTTCGAATCCATAAAACTACACATTGTTGTACATTGTGTTGGAGGTCTAGCCATTCATATCTCATTGATGGGAGGCTATGTATCAGCAGAGATTGTAGCTTCCATATCTTGTACCAACTCTTACATCATATGAACTTTTAGAGTAATAGTTGTTGTATGAATTATTAAATAAATATTTCAATTTGATATAACTATTTTGAGTTGAATGTTTATTTTGTATATTTGAATTTCAATTAATAAATAATAATTATTAAATGTTGTTAGAACTTGTAAACGACAACGCTGAAAATAGATTATGACAACAGTTTCAAAAATGTTGTAATAAGGGTCTACAACAACGCCAAGGATTAAAAACCGTTGTCTTTGATAGCTACGACAACGCTGAAAAACCGTTGTCTATGAGCGTCGGACCGTTGTGGTAGGTATATAAGACAACGGTTTAAAAACCGTTGTCTATGAGCGTCTGACCGTTGTGGTAGGTATATAAGACAACGGTTAAAACCGTTGTCTATGAGCGTTTCTACCGTTGTCGTAGGTATTGTCATTAGAGCTACTAACCTATGACAACGGTGAAAAACCGTTGTCTATGAGCGTCTCAGCCGTTGTCGTAGGTACTTAAGACAACGGTTAAAAACCGTTGTCTATGAGCGAAATTTGAGACCCCCTACGACAACGATGGCTACGACAAGGCTGTATTTTGACCTACGACAACGGTTAAAAACCGTTGTCGTTGTGCGAAAATCTTGTAGTGACGTTCTACGAAGCTTGCCAATTAAATTTGATCATATTGTGGTTGCCATTGAAGAATCAAGTGATCTTTCTTCAATGTCCCTTGAAGGTTTGCAAGGAAGATTGGAAGCTCATGAGGCTAGAATTCTACAGAGAAGCACTCAATCTAAATCTTCTCATGAACAAGCACTAAAATCCCAATTCACACCCACAAAAGGACAGGGGTCTTTCCGTGGACGTGGCAGAGGTCGTGGAGGAAATTTTTTCTCAAATCAACATGTTCAAGGTCGGAGAAATGAAGAGACCAAAGGAGAGGAGAAATCATCATCCCACAATTCTCAGAGAGGCAAAGGACGAGACACTTACAAAGGTACAAAACCTTACTTTGAGTGTAACTATTGTCATAAGTCTAGACATAAAGAATATGAATGTTGGGAGAAACATCCGGAAAAAAACCCGTGGCTGGTTTTATGCATGAAAATGAAGGTGAGAAATCAGAAACTTTGCTACTTGCATCTGATGGGAGTGTTGAGAATATTTGGTATTTGGATAGTGGAGCAAGTAGACATATGACAGGAAATAAAATTCTGTTTTCTACTCTTGTGGAAGCTAACAATGGTCAGGTTACCATTGGAGATGCAAAATCATACAAAATTCATGGTGTTGGTGAAATTGCTTTAAAAACAAAGACGGGCAAAATCGAGAAAATGTCAGAGGTACTTTACGTATCAGGTTTGCGGAGTAATCTTCTCAGCGTTGGTCACTTACTACGAAAAGGATTCGATATCCAATTTACGGGAGATATCTGCACCATGAGAAAGAACAACCAACACATTACAAAGATTGCTCTGGCATCAAATAATTTGTTCTCTATCAAGCTGGATGTTATCAATGGTACATGCTTCCTTGCTACTTCTCTTAATGAAGTTTCCAAACTATGGCATGACAGGTTTGGGCATCTCAACTTTCGGAGTTTGAAGGAGTTATCCTCTAAAGATATTGTCCAAGGATTGCCTAAACTTGAAGTGATTAATGAAGTGTGCGAGGAATGCCAATTAGGAAAACAACACCGGGATTCATTTCCATCAAAATCTAAGTGGCATTCACAATTTCCTTTGGAGCTTGTCCATACGGATCTTTGTGGACCGATACAAGTACCATCACTTGGAGGCAGCAGGTACTTCTTGCTATTTGTGGATGATTACACAAGAAAAATTTGGGTTTATTGTGTCAAAGAAAAATCAGAGGCTTTATCTCGCTTTAAAGAATTCAAATTTCAAGTTGAGAAGTATTCTGGTCATCAAATAAAAAATCTAAGGAGTGATCGTGGAGGAGAATACATGTCTTCTCAGTTTGAAGAATTCTGCAAAAATCATGGAATTCGCCATGAGTTAACTGCCAGATTCTCACCCCAACAAAATGGAGTCACGGAGCGCAAGAATCGGACAATAATGAACATGGTGAGATGCATGTTGAAGACGAAAAACATGCCAGCATGTTTTTGGGCTGAAGCGGTGTCTTGTGCCGTATATTTGCTTAACAGGTCACCAACAAAGAACTTGACAGATTCCACTCCAAATGAAGTTTGGTATGGCAAAAAACCAAATGTTTGGCACTTGAGAACTTTTGGTTGTATTGTTTTTTCCCATATTCCAAATGCTATGCGATCGAAGCTTGACAACAAATCTGAGAAGTGCATTTTCATTGGTTATAGCGAAAGAACTAAAGCTTACAAGCTTTACAATCCAAAAACGAAGAAGATTGTGATTAGCAGAGATGTTTGTTTTGATGAAAGTAGCTGCTATGTTTTTTCAGACTCTTCAAAATTACCCTGATGGCAAACTCTTAATCTTGAAGAAGAAGAAGAACCTTTGGAGAAAGATGCCGATGATGTTGTTGATGCTGAACCACAACAAGACTCGCCGCCGAGAAAAACGAGAAGTTTGAGAGAAATTTATGATGCAACTGAGGAGGTGGCCTCAACGGATCATGTATATTTTGCATTCTTTGCTGGAGAAGATCCTGTCACTTTTGATAAAGCATCAAATGATGAAAAATGGGTTCTTGCAATGCAAGAAGAAATCAAGTCTATTGAAAAAAATAATAATTGGGAACTTACCTCTTTACCTTCACATAAATCTGCCATTGGTGTGAAGTGGGTGTTCAAGACTAAAACCAATCTTGATGGCTCTATCAACAAGCACAAGGCTCGATTGGTTGCAAAGGGATACAAGCAAAAGGAAGGTGAAGATTTCAATGAGGTATTTGCTCCCGTTTCTAGACTAGATACAGTTCGATTGGTAATCTCTCTTGCTGCTCAAAATGGCTGGAAAATATGGCAAATGGATGTAAAATCAGCTTTCTTGAATGGCCTTCTTCAAGATGAAATTTAACTTGAGCAGACTCCCGATTTTGTGAAAAAGGGCGAAGAAGAAAATGTGTATAGACTGTAAAAGGCACTATACGGGCTGAAGCAATCTCCCCGAGCATGGTACGATTGAATCAATGAATTTTTCTTGAAATGTGGCTTTGAGAGATGTCCTTTTGAACACACCCTTTATATCAAAAAAAATTCAAAATGAGGCTTCATGATTGTGAGTGTATATGTTGATGATCTCGTATTTACTGGAGATGATGTGGAGATGTTATCAAAATTCAAAAACTCAATGATGAATGAATTCGAGATGACTGATTTGGGAGAATTGCATCACTTTCTAGGCATTAATGTGCAATAAACAAAACATGGGATTTTCATCTCACAAGAAAAATATGCAAAGGAAGTATTGGAGAAATTCAACATGAAGAATGCAAATCCAGTTTCAACTCTTTGCATCACAGGTTTGAAACTGAGTAAAAATGGTGAAGGAAAACTTGTGGATCCAACTTTGTTTCGAAGCCTTGTTGGAAATATAATGTATCTCACAGCTACAAGACCCGATATCATGTATGCTGTAAGTTTGATTAGCAGGTTTATGGAGAAACCATTTTCAAACCATTGGGAAGTTGCCAAAAGAATTTTACGATACATTAAGGGAACTATTGATTATGGTATCTTCTATGAAGCTTGTGTGCCCGTGAAGCTTGTTGGGTACACTAATAGTGATTTTGGTGGAAGTATTGATGATTCACGAAGCACCTCGGGTTATGCTTTCAACTTTGGAAGTGGAATCATATCATGGTGTCCAAAGAAACAACTCGTTGTAGCTCTTTCTACAACCGAAGCCAAATACATCGCAGCATCTTTGGCTGGATGTCAAACCTTATGGCTTAGAGGAATTTTGAAAAACTTGAATTACAAACAAACTGATGCTACCATCTTATATTGTGATAATAGTTCTACCATTTCGGTATCAAAAGATCCAGTCTTGCATGGAAAAACGAAGCTTGTTGCCAATTCCATTTCTTGAGAGAACTTGTTGCCAATGGAGATATCAACCTGGAATATTGTCGAAGTGAAGAGCAAATTGCTGATATCTTCACAAAACCACTTGGAGGACAGATTTTTGCAAAAGGTGTTGCTGCATTGGGAGTTCGACGGAATTTTGGTATAGGAGAGGCAATGTTGGAGTAAACCAAAACATTGAATCAAGTCTTAGTCCAATGTGTCTTTCAAAATTCTAGTCCAAGAGTTGTCTTGTATTTTGTATTTCTTAGTTATTATCTCATGATTTTTATATCACCAAGAAGTATAAATATGTAAACTTGGTATGACATTTTGTAAGGCAAAAAATCATAATTCCAGCAATACAACATAAATTTGCAAAGCCTTCAAAATATACTTTCTTGCATTTCTATCAGACGAGGGCGAGAGCTGAGCACGCAACTGGAATATATAAATAGATCGGACATAGAGAAGGTTCATGAAACCACAACAGCTATTACGAACCAAGTGAGTGGGCATTCTAATCTTTCTTTGAGTTCTACAACTTTCTCAAACAAGAAAGAGAGAAAAAAAAAAAAGAGAGAGTGAACAAATATTAATGGTATCTCACATGGTACAATAGCCAGCAAACAACCATTTGATTAAACATAAAATTTAAAGACTGGATTATTCAGATCATGTAAAATGATAGAATGCATGTAAGACAATCATGGGAAAACCTCAATCACAGACCTCGACCCTAAGACATGAGATATCTTATAGTTTCCAAAACCGGCATCGAAGAAGAGCTTAGCCCACTCTCTCTCACTCCTCTCTTTTCCTCTCAGTGAAATCATCATCAGTATATCCCCACCAAGTTTTGTTTCTCTTAAACTTCGTTGATGCTCATCTTTTTCATCATCCACAACCATATCAACAATAATCACCTTTCCACCATTGTTCTTGCTCTCAGTTATTGCTTCTTTGCATTTTTTTAGTACTTTAACACAAATCTCATCGTCCCAGTTGTGGAATACTGCCTGCGTTTCTCATCATCATGTTAACCAAAATTGACAGACGTGATAAGTTACTGAGTAGAAAACGATAATAAACTCAAAAACTTATTATTAAACTAAATTGAATTGATATATACCTTGAAGAAAACCGCATCCGCATGAGGAATGAATTGAAACATGTCTCCGGCAATGAAGGTCAAATTCTCAGAGCCTTCCATGCCTGCAACAACATGTGGAAGGTCGAGCACAGTGCACTTCAATCCCGGAAAGGCATCGGAAAGCCCCTTGGCTATAGCTCCGTTGCCGCCTCCGACATCCACCATGGATTTCAAACCCTCAAAAACATGTCTGCAATCTCTACCAAGTATGCTAGTCACAAGTCTAGCATCTCCAGACATGGCTTTATTAAACAACGCATTCAGTTCTTGATCACTCTCTGCATACTCCCAATATGTTCTACCTTGCATGGTAAAAAATGCAGTCGAGTCCTCATTTCGGAACCATTCACTCATGTAATGCCCTGTATTCATCAGAATCGGGTCCAGTATGAGAAGCGTCATATTCACCAAGGAGTTGGGCCCGTCCCTCAGCAAGAGACGCGAAGCGTGTGTGAGACAGTATGCCTCCTCGCCTCCGATCATGACCTTGTCGAAGAAGTTGGAATGCGTTAGAATCCGCATGAGACGGCGAAGCTCATCGGATTTCGCTTTGTTGATGGGGATGGCATCGACTAGTTCAGTGATTGTCATGGCAGGCTTGCTGTGCTTGTTGATCACATCGGGTATGGCTAATTGAATCGCACATTTGAGGGACATGGAGTGTAGGAAGCTTTGAATGTGCTTCGCCACATGAGTATGAGCATCAAGAAGCTCTTGTGTGGAGGAAGGATTTGCCATACTTGGAATTAAGATCAACTTTGTTTTGTTGTTCGATCAATTTTACGTCACTAATTACCTTTTATTGACTAAACTAACTTAACTAAATATTATTTTATATAGTTAGCCTTCCACATAATTAAATATAGTAAACAACTTCCACATAGGATGATTCTGCGGCTAAAATGCTAAGATTTTAATTAGTTTAATTTAATTCGAAGTTAGGTAATTTGATGAATGGAAGCAGCTAGCGTTAGGGTTACCAAATTATATATATAAAAGTGTGGTTTGCACCCTCAAATGTTTGACAAGTGTCACATTCAAGTGTTTGACAAGTGACACTTTACAATGTTGCCAAGTGTCCTTCCTTAAAAATTATTTTATTTATAAAATATCAAAATATTAATATCAATTAAATACACACCCCACTACCCTACAATAATAAAGTGCTTTGAAAAATTAAATATGTAAGTTACAAATATTTGTTAATGTTGTATTGTTTTTTTCTTTTTTGTTTTACATGAAATATTTGGTGTCAAACTTGAATAATAGTTTTTGTCCAACATTTCAATTTCAAAAAATAAAACAAAATTTGAAGAGTGATTCTGCTACTACTTTTTATGAAATTAAAACAAATAAATAAATGATATTTGAAGGTGCTAATAATATTTTACATAAGAACATTCAAGTAGTTCAAACTCAAAAAAATAAAAACCTTTAGAGAAAAAATTATTTAGAGGATTCAAGAAAAAAATAACTTATAAATATTAGAATTCAGTAATGTCAGACATGAAATAAAATAATGTACTCTAAAATTGTAATTTAAATTATGAAACATATTGCTAATGACATAACCAAAAATAGGTGTTAAAAAAACCTTAAGAATATGAGATATATTGAAACATGTTTGGCATTAGATAATGAAATAGCATGCAATTCAATAATTTTGTGTTTGTTAAGAAATTTTAAAGGGTATTATATAAAAATAATTGCTTGGAAAAAAATAAATATGTAAGTTACAAGTCCTTGCTAATGTTGTATTATCTTTTTTACATGAAATATTTGGTTTCAAACTTGAATTATTGTTTTTGTCCAACATTTCAAATTGGCAAAAAAAAAAAAAAAGTAAGCAACAATATGCAAACATTAGTTCGGTAATGTCATGTATTAAATAAAAATAATGTACTTTAAAATTGTGTTTAAACTCTAAAACAATATTATTAATGACATTAGCAAAAAAATAGGTGCTTAAATTTTTTTTAGGATATGTTTAGGTTAAAACATATGTAACTTTGACAAGTATGAAAGTAAGTTATAAAAAGGATGAAATTTGATAATTTTGTGTTTGTTTAGAGATTTAAAAGGTAGGATTATAATTAATATGTCATCATACAGGGAACTATAAGAAAAATAGATGATGTACTGTTATTTTATCTTTAAAAAAAAGAGCTAATATTTTCAGTTCAAATTGTAAAAAAGTGGATGAAGTAGACAAAAAAAAAAGTTATAAGATTCTGCAAGCAAATAACATGATTCGGATATTGGTAATCCAAAATCCAAACGTGCACATTCAGTCCAACCACCCCCCTAAACAATCGAGAAATTGAATTAAAATATTACAATATGTAACAATTTGTTAAGGCTAATAAAAAGATCACAAAAAAAAACAATTACAAAATAAACCAATATATAAAGCTAATAATGAGTGCACTTAGGACAAACATTGAACAAAACAGATGTTTTCGAGCGATAAAACTGAGATATATTATATATTTTTTACAGAAATATATAATAATACCTAATGCAATAATTAAAACACCTATTAAGAACTATATATATATTAACAATTTTGTGTTAAAGAATAAATGAAAAAAATTATTAAAGAAAACAATAAGGCTCTGTTTGGATAGAGTTATTTCAAATCAAGAATTTGAAATGAGTGATTTCAAATCCTTTCAAGTTTCAGTGGATTTGAAATCTACCAAAATGACTCTAAAATTAGCTTAAAATGAAAACTATGAATTTTAAATTCACATCCAACCAAACACTATCAGTGGATTTGCTACCAAGGATTTCAAATCTCTCCTCAAATCCACATATTCAAATGGAACCTAAGAAATATTATTTTAAGAATAAAGAAAAAATATCACACTTATATAAAATTTTACTATCATATAATAATAAATACTAATTATAAAATAAAAAATAAAATAAGTATTAAATAAAACCCGTGCAACGCACGGGTTTAAACCTAGTGGCACTAAAACTTGTTTGAGTTAATTCTGATTAATTTAGTATTTTAGTTGCACGTTAATTCTTCTTTAATAAGGTTGTGAGGAGTTACACACTAATGTTGTAGTCCAGTAGGATTAATAGGATTAATTTTTAATATTTTAGGAGTCCAATAGTTGTCCATCTATTAAAAACTGTTGCACGTTAATTCCTTTTTAATAAGATTAGGAGCTAGAGTGAGGATTACCAAATTTCAATAAAAGTTGTTTGAGTTAATTAATCTGATTAATTTTTAGTATTTTAGTTGCACGTTAATTCTTCTAGATCTTTAATAAGATTGGGAGTAGTTGGACACACTAATGTTGTCCAGTAGGATTGTTAGTATTTAAGTATTTTAGTATGTTAGTATTTGTTATTGAAAACACCCATTTACCAGTAGTTAAAGGTACATAGTCGTCATAATCTGATGTGACTTATAAATACACATGTGGAATTTGATTTTTGAGTTTTTCTTTTACTCTTATATTTATCATGTCATCGAGAAAGGGATTTTTTCAGTACATGAAACATAGAACGATACGAAATATTTTTGAAATAATGATAAAAAATTTAATTTTTTCAAATCAGATTATTTAAAAACTAAAATTAAAATCCAAAAAAAAAAAAAATTATAGAACACCAACAAGTAAAAAAACTTTAATATAAGTTGTAAAATTTAAAATATCATTTAAGTAAATATAAAAGTACAGTAAAATTATAAATTTTTATTTTATAAAAACAGATAGTATAGTATATTAAACATTTAAAAAACAACAAACGAAGACAAAAAATATTATTGTCTCTTTTATTCTTCAAAATAATTATTTTTTAATTTTATTATATATTTATATTTACTTTAGTAATACTTTTTTTTAACTGTAAGCATATTTTATCGATTTAATTAATTATGTTGTTCTTTGCATTTCAGTTTTCATTTGTTTATTTAGTAAGAGGTATTTTAACATATTGTTGAACCAAAATAAATTCTATTTGCTAGATTTTTTTTCCTTGGAAAATATTTCAAAATATTGTAAACAAATTCATACCTATGATAAATCATTTTTTGGTTATTATAAAATTTTATGTCATTAATTAAAACATCCAAAAAGTATTTTAAAACTTTTTTTTATAACTTATGAGAGCCTTAAGGGTAAAAGGATTTACTATGAGATAAGTGAACTACAAAAAGTTTCTATCAAACTATGACAAAACACAAACAATGAACTTAATTCACCCGAACGACGAATAAAGACAAGTCGAGCAAAAGGGAATTTAAATAATACTCCAAAAATTATCCTCAAAACTAAAACTATTAGTTTTGTGAGAAAAATTGATATTATAAAACTAAAATAGAAATGTTGTGAGGAATGTTGGCAACACGAAGAACAAATTAAAAATAATATTTTTTTGATCCTTTTATCCATACGACTAGGTATAAGAGGCTTTTATGTTTTTTTGCTTCTTTCATTGACCTCCGAGGAAATGTAGGAATGCCACAGTTGAAGAGAAAAACCTTTGGGTGAAGATAATAGATGGAAAGTGTTGGGAGATTCATCAAATAAGAGCTAAATTCGATTGATTGGGGAGAATGTCTGAGATTGAGATTCGTGTAGGGGTGTAAATAAGTCGGGGTGAGTCGAGTCTACCATGCTCGAGTTCGAACTTGATTTTATAACTTTGAACCTCGAGTTCGACTTGAGCTCGAATGAGTTTATATTTTTATGTTAGAGATCGACTTAAAATATAACTCATTAAGCTCGAGTTTAACTTGACTTGACTCGATACCTAAAAAAACTTAAATTACTTAAAATTTGAAAATAGAAAATTTAGTGTAAAAAAATTAATTAATAAGGGTAATATTGTAAATTTAATATATGTTTTGTTAGGTTGATTAAGCTTGATTAAGCCGCGAGTTTGTCAAGTCGTGTATTGGTATGCTCGGACTCAAGCTTGACTTGATAATTTACTAGTCGAGTTCAATTTTCTCTCGAGTCAATCTCGAATAGCAGACAAGTTATACCAACTCATTTGCACCCCTAGCTTTATGGTTCTGATTTAAGCTTGATTAAGCTAGCAAGCTTGTCAAATCAAGTATTGATATGCACTGTAAGGAACATGTAAGATGAACCCTTGAATTGTTTTGATAAAATAAAACCCGTTGTAACCTACTTTTTTCTGTTATCCTAGTTTTATTCCCCATGTCTTGTTTTTATGTTTTAATAAGTAACAAAGATTCTACCCAAGGTCTTCCACTGCACTTAGATGCAACAAGTTGGATGCACATGGCCGAGAGAGAAGTCTGCATTCAAAAAGCACAAATTCGAAGAAGTCGAAGGAGAATTGCTTTGCTGCACGTTGGACAACTAGGCGTTGCAAGCTAAGGATGCAGCGAGACCTAGTTGCAGCGAGAAGAATAAGTTGCAGAAACTGAAGAAGAGACATGTCCAGCAGGATCACATCATAGTCTTAAAAGACTGCTGCATCAGCTATTAATGTACGAGGAAACATCAACTTCAGTTGAAGATGTAGTGCGCGACAGATCTGAACTCAAAGGACAAAACAAGGACAGCAAGCGAATAGCAAGCCGCCACCTGGCCTGGACGACCGCCTACAAACTCCAACAAAAAGGACAACCGTATTTAATGGACCTGATCCCAATGGAAGAGGTTGTCTCCTACCTTTTCAGGAGCACATTAAAAATGTCTGTACCTTGAAGAGCATGAGGATCAAGAAGAAGAATGTTGTGCGTCCAGATTGAATCAACAAGGAATATACTTGTGCATGAATGGATCAACGGTCAGGATGCAGCTGCAGAAGACAAAGGCTTACACGAAGACGCATGGAATGTGCACCCTTCGACTGGTGCATTCCCGCAACTATAAAAGAGAAGAGTGAGGACAAAGAGAGAAGAGGACTGAAAATTTGAAGATTGCGCACTGATATTCCAGCATACAGCGATCCAAGCTTAAAAGAGAATATCAACTTTTTTCAGTCCCCACTCAACCGAAGCAGAGCATTCTACCCATTGAAGATTCTGAGTGCTCTTGCTTCCCACAGTCGAAGATTTGAGTTTATTAACCTTTTTATCACTGTGTGTCACAGTTGAAGGGTAATCACCTTGCTGTGTTGATCTTGTCTAGACAACACCCTGTGTGGATCCAGTCTGTTTGCTGAAACCTCGAGAAGGAGTAAGAAACTTAATAGGCTTAGGTTGATCCTTATAGTGTTTAGTAGGAAAAGTGTCCTGTAAATCTAAACTCTAGTCACTACAAGAAAAACGTTGATAGACAACGGTTTTTAACCGTTGTCGTATGCCAGAAAGCAGCATCGTCGTAGCCAGGGTTGTCGTAGGGGTCAGCAAATTTTCGCTCATAGACAACGGTTTTTAACCGTTGTCTTAGACCTCTACGACAACGGTTGTGACGCACATAGACAACGGTTTTTAACCGTTGTCGTAGGGTCATTGTTCTAAAGAAGCATTGTCTTCTCCATATACGATAACGCTTTGACAACGGTTTTAAGCCGTTCTTGTAGAGACCAACGACAACGGTTTTTAACCCTTGTCCCACCGTTGTCATAGATAGATTAGACAACGCTTTTACAACATCTTTTGTTTTGTTTTGACCGTTGTCGTAGATACTTATGACAACGGTTTTAAACCGTTGTTGTAGGTTAATTTACCGTTGTTGTAGGTTAATTTTACAGTTGTTGTACACCCCCCTTACGACAACAGTTTGGAAACTGTTGTCGTAATTTATTTCAGCATTGTCTTTTACAAGTCATATTTATTACAATCTACTAAAAATTCAAATATATAGAATAAGACATTCAACTCAAATTAGTCATACCAAATTCATCTAATACTTCATACAATAAATATTCATAACAAAAATTTAAAGTTGCCCGAGAGAAGTTATCAAGGTTATCATAAGTTCATCAAAACAAGTAACGTACATTCCTCCCATAAAGAGATCCAATGACAAATGAGTATATGATTCAATCCAATTAAAAATATCAAAAGGAATTTAAGTTACAAAAACCATATTAAAGCGCTTTGAACCCACTGCAGATTCGTTTGCAGCCTTGTGAATCCACTGAAAATGCTCGTTGTGCCCTAATCCACAAAAGAGAAAGAGAAAATTAAAAACCCTTTTCATGGAAAAAGTGCCACTGAAAAAGTAAAGGCAACCACTACAAAAAAGAGTAGAAAAAAGCAATTGTTATGAGGATGTAAGAAACATAACCAAAGGTTCATGCCAAGGTAAACAATGAAGCAAACTGTTAATGAACCTCAGTGCCACTGCGATGTTCTAGATGATCCAGACTAAGTGCTTCTCGAAAGTGGGAAGAGATATTCCGCAAGCTCTGTGGAGACTGGCCATTATCATATGTATTACCAACAGAGGCAAAAACCTATAAAATGTTAAACATATAGATAGCTAAAGAGTATGCAAATTAGTAGAAAAGGGCAAGTTGAGTTATCTAGTAAGGCAGTCAACCTGGCCCTCTCCATTTGCAGATGGGACCACAGTATCCACATCTAATGCTCGACTAATATTGGTATTCACATCACTCACATGATGAATTTGCCCATTTCCAGAGGCTTCAAAGTCATGATGTTGGGAATCAGTTCTCATCAAGTTATGTTCTGTTTCCTGAGCAAATTGATTATGCGCATGTTGGCTATCTGGCTGAGCCTTGAACACATTACGACAAAGTAACAACCCAATTAACAAACTATTCCAACCTCAGGAAACAGAGGAACGGTAAAATTTTATAAATCAGTTACCTGCTGCCAGTTTTAAACGGAGGAGGGCATTGCAGATACTGAGTGAAAGTGAGATTACAGCACATGTGACAGGTGTGGCACACCTTGTTGATGCATCACAAATGGATGCATAGCAATCACCTGTCCAGATGGAACGTAGGTTGGCATACCAAGTAGGGATGAAGAAGCAAACGCAACAACATGAACATTGTCAGCCTGATAGAATAAAAAAGAGAATTTCAGGACTAAGACAGATAAATGATTTGTAAATATTCATGAGAAGGATTTTTTGCACGATGGAATTATATTTCTATTAGTGTGGACCAATACTCAACTGCAGGAAACATTCCAAAGGGATTGAATTATATTAATAAAAATCACAAAAGATCTCATCCTAAGACAAAAGGTAACAAAAGGGGGCGGAGGGTATCACACGAGGCACTTGGAGCTCTCCGTGTGGTCACCTGCCCCGACCGCCGTGAGTTGGAGTTAGGATAGAAAAGGAAGTCGGCGCTCTCCGTCTGGTCACCTGGTCCGACCGTTGCGTCTGGTCATCTGCTTCGACGGTCGCGAATTGGAGTTACTAGGGTAGAAAATGAGTTGAGTTAGGGATTTGGAGAGTTAGGGTTGATTTTACCTTTTTTACTATTATGGAACTCCTGTGTGAGCCCATTTTATGGGTGCGCGGTGCCGAGAGGCAGGGATGGGTGCGCGGCACGGAGGTGAGGATGGGTGCGCGGTGCGGAGGTGGGGATGGGTGCGCGGTATGGAGGCGGCAACGACTGGAGAGGATTGGTGGGCGCGGAGAGGCTGCGGTTGGCGGCGTGGGAGAGCGGCGACGAACTCACCGATAGCGGGGACAGCAAGGGTTTTGATTGAATGTGAATGGATTTCTAGGGTAAAGTTGGGTTTTTGATAATGGGGTAAATTTTGATTTCTAGGTAAATTTTACATGTATTTACATAATGTAAAAAAAATCAAGTTAATTTAATCTACGACAACGCTATCACAAGGATATGACAACACTATAAAGTTACCGTTGTCTTAGGGATATATGACTACGCCTCAACGACAACCTCATATTGTACCCGTTGTCTTAGGGATCAACGACTACATATCTACGACAACCCCGTATCATAAGCGTTGTCATAGGTTTCATTTTTTACCTAAGACTACACCACTACGACAACCTCAAGTCACAACCGTTGTCTTAAGGCTGAATTTTACCCTACGACTACACCTCTACGACAACGCCAATAAAGCGCAGTTGTCTATGAGCGCATTTTTCTGCCCTACGACAACGGTTTTGTCTACGACAACGCCAATTTTGGCTACGACAACAGTTTTTTCAAAAACCCGTTGTCTTAGGGGCATAGTCTATGTGCATTTTTATTGTAGTGAGTGGATATCCTCCTTGAGAAGGAGAAGAGAGGATGTAGAAGACTTACACCACCTTCGAACCTCTTTAAAGCCTTGTGTCTCTTTACTACTTTCTGCATTCATTTCTATATCTTGCAGCATGCATCTTTATGGGTTTGTAGCTCTTTGTGCTTAAGTGTTTAAAACTGGTTTATTAAGTTTCTAGTTAAAATACTAAGAGCATCTCCAAGGGGTTACTCAACCCCACACTCAAACTCAATTTTGTGGAAATGGGAACTCCAATGGGGCCTCAAAATTGAACTCAAATTTGAGTTTGTGAACAGTAAGTGACAAATTTGCCACTTACTGTACTGAATTTTTTTTTCTTTTCTTTTTCATTTATTTTATTCATTTACAATTATTTCTGTTTTTCTTTTTCATTTATTTTATTTATTTAATTCCACATTTTGAGTTATTATATTTTATGTATTGATTTTATATACTTGATATTTGGTATTTGATCTATTATATAATTTATATATCTATAAGTATTGCATTATATTGTAGATTATATAATTTAATAAATATAAACATGAATTATAATCAATAGAAATCTAAAATTCGTTCTTGACATGCGTTTGATTCAGCCATTAAATCTTGAAACATTTTATTTCCTTCTTCCAGGGATTCCATAACACGAGATGATTCTTCTCCTTTTTGGCTTCAGTGATATTGTTAGCCAAAGTAGAATTGTATTTGACTTCTAAGTGTGACCAAAAATGGTCTAATTCGGAATGTTAGTTATAATGTGTGTCATTATGTTATTTATTTACATTGTGTTGTTATGACTAGATTATTTTCTTTAGTATATTAATATATATTTATGATGAATTTTATAATATAATTTTGGTATTTTTAATAAGATTCATAGTTCATAGATATTTTTTTATAATTGAAACCAATTAAGTTAATTTTTTATGAACTAAAATAAATAAATATTTGATATTAAATAAAAAAATAAAAATTAAGAATATTGTAAGAGAATATTCCAATTTGAGTTTAAAGGGTTGGAGATAGTGGCAAATTTGGTGGCAAAATCAAGATTTGAGTTTGAATTTGAGTAAAATGGTTGGAGATGGTCTAAGTATATTTGCTGAACTTTCTTTCAAATATATTCCGTTGTGCAAAACTCTAAGTTGTTAGGCTGCAGCAGTTAATTTGCTGTAAGCAAAACACATTATCTGCGAACTTGCTGCAAGCATCAATAGCTTACAACAGGTTGCAGTTGAAGAGAAAAAAAGAGAAAAAACGAAGAGGTTCATTTACCCCCCCCCCCTGAACCTCTCCAACCACTTGGGACCAATAAGTGGTATCAGAGTGGGTTGGGTTAAAAACCAACTCGTCTGGTTGCCTACCTAGATCCACCCTTGACCAAAGTTGTTTGTATGTCTAAGTGTTTTAACTGCTTTCTGTTATCATGGGGTCTATGCATGCAAAACTGTCGATGTTTACTATGAAGACTATGATGACTGGAAGATAAGAATGCAAGCACTTCTTTCAGCAATGACGATGAAATGTGGTGTGTGATCATGGAAGGACCTCCTACCATTATAAAGTCAAATCCAGTGTTTGCCGCAAGTAGAAGGGAGGAAGCTGCAGAAAGAGACAGGGATGAAGACGAATGTGAGGTTGTAGAAATGAAACCTCTTAGAGTAATCTCTCTATGTCCACTTTATTCCTTTCACATAGGAGGAACTTTGTTAAATGTTGATTGATTTACAAGGACTCTACTAATTAATACAATCACACTCTAACAACATTAGCAATCTCCCACATAGGTTACTGCTAGACCAATACAACAGCCCACACAGGACTCCTACTCTTCTAACAAGAGTGAACACAATTAGCAGGAACTACTTTCTGCTAAGAGACTCCTAAAACAATCTATGAAAATAAAAATATATTTCTTCTTCAACTTTGAGTGCAGCAAGTTTCTGATGAGGTAGCTCAGGTAGCTGGATTGCTTGCTGCTGATAGATTGAGTGACTGAAACTTTAAGAATTTGAATGCTTGAGAACTTAGGAAATTTTCTTGAGAACTCGTGAATTTCAGTTTTTGTTTCAGGTGCACTATTCATCTATTTATAGGCTTCAGGAAATTCCACGCGTTGAAAGAGATAGCTTCCTGAGCAGTGAGGTGTCCAGCTGTGATTGGCTTGTATAGATCTTCTGCGCATTCTGGTACACCGTTACACTGCACCCTTCATTCTGCTGAATCGTCCTTTTTGTTTCTTGAATCCTTCCAGGTGTTGTTCTCTGATTAGCTGCTTTTTGAATATTCCTCTACGTGAATTAGGGGCGCTGATTCAGAAATAATGGTCTTCCAGGACGATCAAATCTTCTTTGTCATTTACTGGAACTTAGCTTGTTGTATGCAGAGCTCTTGATTGGCTTCCTGCAGTATCCAGTATGGTTAGCTAGCTTCCTATATCGATAAGATCGTCATGCTTCTGCTAGCTTCCTGATGAGTTCCTCCTTAGCTTACTGTGTTCTGATTGTAGTGAGCTTTAGCCTCCTTAAGTGAGTCTTCGATCTTCAGGCAGTATCATTGACTTATTAAAACTTTTACATTGAAAATCCTAAGTACAAGGTTACTACTTTCTATCGATTACATGTTTTGTCTTCATTAACATCTATACAAAGGTTTCTAAAATACACATCAAAAAATCATTATAATGATTTCATATTTTACTTCTCTAATTAATGAATCATGAAACGTAGAGTAATATTATGATATCAGTTCATTTTAAAAGTAAAATACTATTCTTTTAAATACAATATTTGATTATACAAATAATAAAGCATTTGTTATAGTTAACATACATATATATATATATACAATATATATTAAATGGTAATATATCTAAACTGAAAATTGGGATAAGTTCAAGAAACTTACATGAGATGGTCCCATGATAACAATATTAAAATTCATTCCATATATTATTTTCTTCAATTGATAAATTTTCAAAGGTGCACGTTTAAAAAAAATCAATATAGTGATTTGGTATTTTACTTTTTTAATTAATCAATCATCAAACATAGAGTAATATGATATCGTTCATTTTAAAAGATGAATAATATTTATTTAAGTGAAATGTTTGATTATATAAATAATAAAATATTTATTATAATTAGTTGGGTTAATTTCAGATTTAATACCCAAAAGTAGGGTATTTCAACTTTGGTACCGGACCCTAATGTAATCCTTTATAATAAGTAGTCCCCGAGTTTTTTGAAACACATTAGAGTTTATACCCGTCATTGAAATTCCTACAACTACAAGTCCACTTTTTCAGATTAACAGTGTATTGAGTACCATCAACACTTGATAGTTGAACTCATTACACTTAATTGAGACATATTCACCAACCTTCTCCATGTAAGTTCCTAGAATCTTCTCCACCTTTGGGCACACCAGCTTACCTCTCCACCTCATCACTGCTTTGTCTCTATTCTTTTGTAACCTGGTCATTAAATATACTTTGATCCACTCAAGCATGGTGATAATTTATTTGTCCCTAGCTTCTAGGATGCATTAGTTAAATGATTCACATAGATTATTCAGCAAAATGTCACATTTTGCCTTATCTCTGAAAAAGGCTTTAGACCATTGAGTAGGTGGCTTATCTGTGAACCATTCTCAAGCACTCTGATTATAATTTTTCAGAACCTTCATCTTCACCATCCACTCACTTGGTGTTGTAGCTTGTGCAACCCCCCAAAGCATATGCTTAAAAGTCAAACCAGTCCAACCACTTACCTTCAAGTTATTGTGTAAGTGCCTCATACAAAAACGATGCTCAGCACCTAGAAAAACAATGCTCATAGCTTGTATCAGACCTTTTTGCTTGTCTGATATGAAGGTGAAATCTGATGGATTTGCAATGAATAGGTCCTACTTCAGAACTGTTAGAAACCATTCCCAAGTTTTTGTACTCTTAGATTTCACTACTGCATAGGCCACTGGATAAAGATTATTATTGGGATCTATTCCTACTACAGACAATAACACACCTCCATGAACCCCCTTAAGAAAGCACCCATCTACCCCAAGTAAAGGTCTGCAGCCCCCAAAAAATCCCTTCCCCAATGCCTCAAAACATACATAAAACCTAGTGAATCTCTGTTCATCATCTACCCCCACAATGATAGTGCTCCCAGGGTTGGTCTTTCTAAGCTCATCTGCATAGGACCATAATTTTGAATATTGAGTATCAGGGTTTCCCATGATCTTCTCTAAGACTATCTTTTTCGCTCTATAAGCTTGTTGTCTTGACACATTAATTTTTATGTCATTAATGATATCAGCCCTAAATGGAACCACCTTTCTCTTATTATCACTTTGGAACCTTTGTATGAATCTTTCACTCAACCAAGTGGACTTTAACATTTTCACATTGTAGGTTTGTGAACAATTGTGCTCATTAACATATTCTCTCAACTACCAAGACTCTTCCCTCACCATCTTAATCAACCTCATCTTCCATTCACAATTGACTCCCTGACATTGTATATACACCCTCCTCTCATCATTTTTCACAGATTTCAAAGGCCTTCTAGTAAGGATTGCATGAGACTGGACTGTCTTCCTAAACTCTTGCGTAGATGAAAAAGTTTGTCCTATGGTGAATGTAGGGTCAAAGATTGTTTTTGAATTAAAGGAAGGATATTGTGGTTGGGTGGACTCCTCATCACTAACCCTATGCGCATTAAAATCATCATCTACAACATGCATCTCATCATCCTCTTCCTCATTTGACACTTCATTATGAGGTTGGCTAACATCATCAGTATATGCAGGATCTATTCCACTTCTACCTCCACCCTCTTCATCATCACTGATTTCATTCCCTATGCTAAACTCAAACATGTCATATGTTTCCTCACTTGCATCAGTTTCATTACCCTCACACTCACTTTCATTACCCCCATCCTTAGTTTCAGTTGGCTCATCAAGAATTATTGGTTCTATATACACATGAAGGACCCTATCTTTAAGGGATCTCTTAGCCCACAACTTCAAATCTTTGGTATCAATAACTAACTTAAACCCATGAGGAGTGAGAAAATGATATCTCAATTCACCTTTCACCCGAAGCCCACCAAATACATCTAAGTCACCCATCTTAATTCTATCAACATTCACAAGGTCAAACACTAGCTTATGACCCCCTATAAAATCTGCTTTGGGCAATGACCTAAATGCCCCACCATAATGCATGATAAGAGTCAATCCACGTGACTTGACATCTATAAATGAGAAAAAAAAAGCAACAAAATACAACACACTTTAA
Source organism: Scutellaria baicalensis (assembly GCA_005771605.1). NCBI lineage: Eukaryota > Viridiplantae > Streptophyta > Magnoliopsida > Lamiales > Lamiaceae > Scutellaria > Scutellaria baicalensis. The sequence continues at coordinate 26,918,486 of CM016721.1, forward strand.
TGCACACTACAAAAGCATGAAGTTCACCATAACCAAACAAAATTTCAGAGGTGGACTCCACCATTTTAGCATCAGACAACATAAAGAGCATAAAAGGGTACATTAAAGCACATTCTTCAACATATTCGCACACCATACACCATTTGTGCACATTATTCAACATATTTCAACTGAAATTCCATAAATCTAAATCTTCCTCAACAACCACATCAATATGTAGTTTTCCCCAATAAATTTGCTCTACCAACACAATCAACCAAAAGATAAGTGATTTACTTACCGTATTGCGGATTTGGTTTGTCCAGGGCATCTCTATGTCGTATCTCCACCATTGCAGAGAGGGAGGACTTCTATTGCTTCTGCATCGATGATTTTGCTTGTCGATTTTGCTAGTGAAGTTCGATTTTGGTTGATGAGGAAGGGATTTTGGTGGTGAATTTCGATTTTGTTCTATTCTGAAATTGGGGGTTTATGGAATCCCTAATTTCAAGTTTAATTCCCCTCAAAATGTGTATTATTCCTAATAAATGATTTTTTTATCATTTCATTTTTTTTGTGAAAAAAGATAAAAGAAAAAACAGGTGGCGTGCCAAGTAGGAAGAAAATCCACGTCAACATACTGGCCGGGAACCCCCAAATTTTATGGGCGTGTGTCCTTCACGTCTTGAAATCCGGCAACTAAAGTCATCGGAGTCCTTAAATTGGACACTTATGCGTAGATATGAGACCAAAATTGGACATCACGAACCTATGGGACCATTTTTGGACACGTCCTAATTTATGAGACTTAAAAAGTATTTTTCCCTATAAGTTAATTAAGTTAAAACTTAAAGAGAAGTCATCGTATTTCAGCTACTTTCAGCTAGCTCACTCTCAAACTCTGCATTTCTATAATTGTGAAGAGATTCATCAACAATGAGGGTAACGATGAGTGATTTATGACAGTAAGAGAGTGCACACGGAGCTTGCAATTTTCCTGATTAGAGCTTCCATCGGTGGGATTCCTTAATTTTCTGTTGCTTTTCGATCGGTCTGGTGGCTACAAATCAGATTAATAACATTCACGCAACAGAGCTTGCAATCGGTTTGTCACAAGGTAAACACTAGATTTAACCCCAGTTATTGGACTACGCATCACATAATTGAATAAGAATTGGCTTAATTCATAGACGAGCTTGAATTAGCCTAACTCACTGTCAATCATGTCTATTTGGAAATATATGTCTTAAATGTTAATGCATGTTTCTCTCTCTCTTTTTTTTTCAGACTTCATTGGCATGTTGATCATGTACCTCTAATCATTTTAGTTCATAAAGATATATGGTAATAGGGTGGGTTAAATTTTGGTTATATATTTCCCACTTCAATTACCGCTGTTGTGGTATAGAGAAGAGTTCATGATGATGATTGATAACAAAAGAAAATGGATGAGTATATATATTCTGCCTCAGACATGAAACAAAGTTTGGTAAGAACGAAGGTAAGGTGTTTGTTAATATTACTCATAAAAAGCATTCTCGTGTTTTAGTTGACCAATTTTCCTTTACATAAACACAGTGTTTAATAATTTACATTTGTAATATATGAAAACTATCGATTACTAATGTAAAATTTTAATTTACATATGAAAACTAATTTATTGTTATCTGAAGGTCAATGATGTATAGTCTGCAAAGATCAAGAACCTAGCTATAATTATTTCTTAGATGTTAGCAATAAATTTTGACAATTTGATCAATATGCTTGCCCATAGTTGCTCTATGGCCTATGCAGGTTCATCTAACCTATATACTGCGTAAAATTACTTGATATTGAATTAGTTTTGTTAGCAATTATTATGAGTTGCTAATAGCTGCTTATCATGGTTGTTAGAGCAGCCCCATCACTACTTTAAAGTAGCATCCACCGCCAAACTCCCTCTTCCAACACGGTGCTAAACTTGGTGTTATTGCACAGTGTGGTGCCACACTACAAGAAAAATGCACATAGACAACGGTTTTTAACCGTTGTCATAGCCAAAAAACAGGCATTGTCGTAGTTGGCGTTGTTATAGGGGTCATCATTGTTTCGCACATAGACAATAGTTATTAACCGTTGTCTTAAATGGCTACGACAACGGTAGTTACACTCATAGACAATGGTTTTTAACCATTGTCGTAGGTTTGTGGTTTCAAATAACCGTTGTCCTTTCAGTCAACGACAACACTTCGACAACGGTTTTGAACCGTTGTTGTAGACACTTAAGACAACGTTTTTTAACCGTTGTCCCGCCATTATCGTAGATACTACCACAACGCTTTGACAACGGTTTTTGACCGTAGTCGTAGCTGTCTAAGACAATGGTTTTTAACTTTGGCCGTTGTTGTAGACCCTTACGACAACAGTTTCAATCCGTTGTCGTAGTTTATTTTCAGCGTTATCTTTTACAAGTTTCAACATCATTTAATAATTATTTTATATTAGTTGAAATTTACATGTATAAAAAATCTTTGGGGATTTTAACTTCCACACTTAGTCTTTTATTTTACATGTATAAAAAATCTAGTTAAATTAGTCTATGACAACGCTATTATAAGATTAAGACAACACTATAAAGTTCCCATTGTCTTAGGGATTAATGACTACGTCTCTACGACAACCTCATATCATAAGCGTTGTCTTAGGGGTCAATGACTACGTATCTACGACAACCTCATATCATAAGCGTTGTCTTAGGGTTCATTTTTTACCTAAGGCTACACCTCTACGACAACCTCAAGTCACCACCATTGTCTTAGGGCTAAATTTTATCCTACGACTACACTTCTACGACAACGCCAATAAAAAACTGTTGTCTATGAGAGCATTTTTGTACCCTACGACAACGGTTTTGTCTACGACAATGCCAATTTTGGCTACGACTACGGTTTTTTTAAAAAATCGTTGTCTTAGGGGCGTAGTCTATGAGAGAATTTCTTGTAGTGGGCCACAAGTAGCACCACACTGTGCATGCACTATCTTTATTTTTTTCTACTTTTTTTATTTATTATATTTTGTGGAATTAATTGTAATATTTGAGATAATATAATTTTATTTTGTTAACACACATAGTGATATAAAAATATTTTAAGTGATATGGATGATAATTTGAACAACATGAATGGTAATGTGAAAATTTGAAATGATCATGAGTGGTTATTTCTAAACATGGATAGTGAAAATTAGAGAATCGAGAAACAATTACATCAAATTACTAACAATAAATTAAAATAAAACAAAATACAACATCATATTACTGAAAATAAATTAAAATACATGAAAATAAACCATGCACGCTTGCTCAAATTGAAGAAAACTTGAAAGTGTCACCTTCGGACATCGAATTTCATAGAATGAACCTACCAACTTTAAGAATTTTCTTGGTCGATTTAGGCGAATCAAAGATGCAAATGCTCATTTTGCACTTTAAAATGCATTAATTGATCACTTGGTGGAAGAGTATTCAAATTCAAATAAATTAAAATTATCACTATGTAACATCTATTTCCCTTTCAATAAAAATACGTTATTGTTTTTATTTTTACTTTACTTTAAATTTCATTCAATTAATCATATAATTTTTTTATTCATAGAATTTGGAATATAAAGCGTAAAAATTATATTAAATCATATTTACGTGTGCAAATATGTTAAACAATTATAATAAATTTAAAAAGTATGATTAAATAAATTTATAATTAGAAACATAATGGAATATTTCTTTTTGGTGTAAAAAGTAAAGCAAAGTGTTGGAGATGGAATACTGTTTCCACACTACTTTAGTGCAGATTCTGCACTACTTTAGTGCTGAGTGTTGGAGTTGCTCTTAGGGGCGCAAGGTGCACAGAGCCGCAAGCCTGTTTCTAGAGCCTGAGGCCCCAGCAAGAAAACTAAAAGAGACATTGAAAATGTGTAGCGCTAGTTTTGAACCCTTGGGTGGACTCTGCAAGCCTTGTCCATTGTGTGCATTTTGATTCAAAATGAGAATAGTCACTACGCATCATTACATCTCGAGTAGATTCTATACCCAATGGTTCCACCGGGTGCAATATTCACAACACATTTACATACAAACACATGTGCATACACCTACACCCGTGGAAGTGTGCAAAATGAGTGGTGGATACTACACCCGGTGTAATGCATTTCCATCGGGCATAGTATGTACTCCATAAAGTCAGGTCACAACATTGTGCATTTTCTTGCAAAACCCTTCACATTCTCTATTGTCCTTATTTTTGTCACTTTCTCAAGTACTTAGTACTAGTAATTTCAATGTGATTGGACAACAAAACTATTATTTATATAATATTTTATATGGGCTAATAGCAATTTATTTGCCTAATCTGATCTTGAGCATGAAAAGCTTTTATTCTATCAACATTTCCATGCCCTGCAGACTCTGATATGCCTTCTTTGAATATATATTGAGATGTTGAAAACATAAATGAATGATTTTAATATAACTTGAGTGATTATTGAGTCTCTTGGGCCAATTATTGGTTGAGAGTTGCAGTGGTAACGTTGTTTTTTTATGAAAAAAGTGTAGATAAACTCAGTATACTCATCCTCGGTCACCTTCCATCTTTTGTTCTCATTTAACCTATGCATTTCATGTTTTAAATCATCATGAGTAACCATGTGTATAATGAATTGTAACGAATTTGATGTTTCCTATTAATATTAACTATGGTCTTTGCTATCATTATCTTCATTTAGGAACTTCATGATGACGAAGAAAGACTTACAACTTGAAGATGCTCGGATACTCGGAATGGTTTTGAAGATTAACAAATGAGACAAATATTACTCTTTTATGTTTTTTACGTGTACTTTGCATTGGTCCGTTCATATTTGGTTGATACTAGCTGATGAATGGACAAATTTTATGAAGTATTAGACATTGATGTATTTTGTAAGGAACATTGTACAGATTTTGATGAGGACAAAACATGTAATAGATAGGGTCTAGGATCCTTTGTGTTTAGGTTCCTTTGTAATTGCTTAGACTAGGTCCAGGAAGCTTGAAGATTGAAGATCAAAGCTTGAAAAAAGGATGAAGTCCTTGCTGTCTTAAAAGACCACAAAAATATATGACTAAGTAAAGGTCACTGCAGTAGGACACATGAAGGAGCCTGGAAGGATACTCCGAAGGACACTGCTGAACAACTCACAGAAATGGCTAAGTATAGAAAAATGCAGCAACCTTCAGAAGGATATTGCAGATCAGGAAGCTGGCCATATAAAGACAAGAACGCAGCAGTAACCGAGTCCAGGAAGCAGTTACCTTGGATTGAGCACTCTAAGTTGTCGTTAGGAATATTCACGTACAATACAATCAGAAGATGCCAGCTGGATGAATCAAAAGCACGAGAGGACAAACTGCAGACTGAAATGGTGGCCGCAGTAGCAGTGATATAGGATTGCAACAGAATCATGTACGAACCAATCACGCAAGGACACCGCACAACAAAACTCACTACAGAGGAGGATGACTTCAATGGGCAGATTTCTTACGCCTATAAATATGAGAAGACTTGGACTGAAAACTTACCTGAAACTCGTGCATTCAAGCATTCAAAAGCTCTCAATCACATCAATCTCTCTCATTCCTAAAAGTTTCAAGTCTGGTCTAATCGCTGCAAGCATAATTGAAAATTGAAAATGAGCGTATTAGTAAAACCTAACACAACCTCTAAAATAGGACCAAAACTAAAAAAATTCAAAAGTATTAAAGGTGGTATTTGTAGTATAATTAATCTTTCATTTATCTGTATTATCAATGGCTTAGGGAATTCATATTAGCATCAAAATTTAGAATATATAAAACAAGGGGTTAAACAAAAAAGAAAGGAAATTACAAAAGAAAGCAAGAAAGAAAACTCCATAAGGACTAGTATAGAACTCCATGGTAAAATCTCCCAACTATGTTTTTGATTTTCTTATGCTAGCAGCTTCGCGGATGGGAGACGAGGGCGATAGCTGAGCACGCAACTGGAATATATAAATAGATCGGACATAGAGAAGGTTCATAAAACCACAACAGCTATTACGAACCGAGTGAGTGGGCATTCTAATCGTTCTTTAAGTTCTACAACTTTCTCAAACAAGAAAGAGAGCAAAAAAAAAAAAAAAAGAGTGAACAAATATTACTGGTATTTCACGTGGTATAATAGCCAGCACACAACCATTTGATTAAACATAAAATTTAAAGACTGAATTATTCAGATCATGTAAAATGATGGAATGTAAGACAATTGTGGAATAAAAATCATGGGAAAACGTCAATCACAGACCTCGACCCTAAGATATGAGATATCTTATAGTTTCCAAAACCGGCATTGAAGAAGAGCTTAGCCCACTCTTTCTCACTCCTCTCTTTTCCTCTCAGTAAAATCATCATCAGTATATCCCCACCAAGTTTTGTTTCTCTTAAACTTCGTTGATGCTCATCTTTTTCATCATCCACAACCATATCAACAATAATCACCGTTCCACCATTGTCATTGCTCTCACCTATTGCTTCTTTGCATTTTTTTAGTACTTTAACATAATTCTCATTGTCCCAGTTGTGGAATATTGTCTTCGTTTCTCATCATCATGTTAACCGAAATCGACAGACGTGATAAATTACTCAGTAGAAAAAGATAATAAACTCAAAAACTTATTATTAAACTAAATTGAATTGATATATACCTTGAAGAAAACAGCATCGACATGAGGAATGAATTGAAACATGTCTCCTGCTATGAAGGTCAAATTCTCAGAGCCTTCCATGCTTGCAACAACATGTGGAAGGTCGAGCACAATGCACTTCAATCCCGGAAAGGCATTGGAAAGCCCCATGGCTATAGCCCCGTTGCCACTTCCGACATCCACCATGGATTTCAAACCCTCAAAAACATGTCTGCAATCTCTACCAAGTATGCTAGTCACAAGTCTAGCATCTCCAGACATGACTTTATTAAACAACACATTCAGTTTTTGATCACTCTCTGCATACTCCCAATATGTTCTCCCTTGCATGATAAAAAATAAGATAATAGATGGAAAGTGTTGGGAGATTCATCAAATAAGAGCTAAATTCGATTGATTGGGGAGAACGTTTGAGATTGAGATTCGTGTAGGGGTGTAAATAAGCCTTGTGTCTTTTTACTGCTTTCTGCATTCATTTCTATATCTTGCAGCATGCATCTTTATGGGTTTGTAGCTCTTTGTGCTTAAGTGTTTAAAACTAGTCTATTAACTTTCTAGTTAAAATACTAAGTATATTTGTTGAACTCTCTTTCAATAGCTTACAGCACGTTGTAGCTGAAGAGAGAAAAAGAGAAAAAATGAAGAGGTTCATTTCCCCCCCCCCCCCCCCCGGAACCTCTGCAACCACTTGGGGCCAACAAGTGGTATCAGAGTGGGTTGGGTTAAAAACCAACTCATCTGGTTGCATACCTAGATCCACCCATGACCAAAGATTTTTGTGTGTCTAAGTGCTTTAACTGCTTTCTGTTGTCATGGAGTCTATGCATGCAAAACTGCCGATGTTTGCTATGAAGACTATGATGACTGGAAGAAAAGAATGCAGGCACATCTTTCAGAAATGACGATGAAATGTGGTGTGTGATCATGGAAGGATCTCCTACCATTACAAAGTCAAATCCAGTGTTTGCCGCAAGTAGAAAATAAGAAGCTGCAGAAAGAGACAGGGATGAAGATGAATGTGAGGTTGCAAAAATGGAACCTCTTAGGGTACAAGCTTATATCGAGAAGCCAAGACAAGAATGGATGGTAGAAGACAGAAAAAGGTCCAACGTGGAAAACATTGTCAAAAATATTCTATTTCTTACTCTAGACAAAGGAACCTTCAGCAAAGTAAAGACGTGCAAGACCGCAAATGATATATGGGATACACTAGAATAGATTTATGAAGGCACGGAGCTAACAAAGATAACATGATCTTCCTGTTTGAAATGAAAGCCACGAGAGTCTTGAGCAGCTAGATCTAAGATTCGCTGCAATAGTGAATGAGCTCGAGTCTCTTGGTAAAGATACTCCCAGAAGGAGAAGAACATAAAAGTTCTCAGAGCACTGCCAGCAGAATGGGATAGTAAAACTACTGCTATGGATTGAAATCAAAGAGCACGTTCGATCTCTTTTCTGATCTAAAGGCATTTGAGTTTGACATTAACCGGAGACAGAAGGAACAAGATGAAGGCAGTAATAAAGTTACTGCACTTGCTGCAAGGAGCTCTAAGGAAAACGTTGCTACAACCAAAACCATGTTGTTACAACAGAGTTTGCTGCAGTTGCAGAAGATGACATGACGCTGATATTGAAAAGATTTTCAAAGTTCATAAGGAGAGCAACAAGTCAGGGGAAACCTTTCCTCGAAGAACTAACTTGCAGCAGTCATCACAGCAGCAAGGACAGTAGTCTCAGGATACAACAGAGTCAAGAGACTTGTGGCTATAAACTGCAGACAGTCAGGACATTACGCTAGAAACTACCCTCATCGTGTTGTTTACAAATACCCACCGGAGGTAGAGCAAAAGAAAAGAGAGAACGAAGATAAGAGACAGAAGCTGAGAGCGTTGTTGGTAGAAGCTAAAAAAGCAAAAGGAGCAAGTACATCCACTGAAGTTCAAGAAGTATCCCCATCTGAGTCAGACTCAAATGATTCCACCTCGAAGGATGAAACAATGATATGCCTGATGGCACTGACCGAGGAGGATACCGAAGAAAATGTACTTTTTATTCCTATCTTTTCTAAGTCTGAAGGTATTAGAATGGATGACTTTGTAAGACAGCTCCTGAGTGACTTTGAGAGAATCAACTCTGAAAATGAGAAATTGAAGAAAGAGAATGATCAGTTAGAGCAAGAGAGCAAGAAACTTGCAGACTGGAAGTTTGAGAAAGAGATAGTGGAAGAGCTGAGTGAATCATAAAACAAAGAATGCATAAAGCTCAAAAACAGAGTACGTGAGCTTGAAATAGAAGTGATCAAGCTGAAATCAACGATAAACATATTTACCAGATCTTCTGAAAAATCTTGAGATTACATCAATCAGTAGAAGACTCTGGTAGCGAGACTTGGGATAGGATACAACAGGGCTGATGAATCCCACAAAGGAAAAATCTGATGGAGATCCAAAGTTCATCAAAGGAGAAATTCTATTTCTCAATGATAAAGTTGAAAAGACTAAAAGTAAAGAAGAAATTCCTAAGTGCAGTGCTGAAACCTCAGAATGAATGTTGCTGAAAGTTGCAACACATAGCAAGAAAAGACCAACGAAGATGGAACAAATTGCAGCAAAATACAAGGTTACAACACAACAAGAAAAGAAAGAGGAAGCGAAGTCCGACAAAGAGATTGAGACTTTATAAATACAACCCTGTTTCCTAAAGATAAAAGCAAGAAACGAACCTAACACAACAAGAAGGATCTGAAATCTAACACATTAGGACCCGTACTTGGATGGGTGCCTAAACCTAGATGATCTTCTTGCAGGTACAGTAGCCAGGTAGCAGCGGAGATGCATGGTAGATAGATAGTGGCTGCTTCGAGACACATGACTGGTGACAAGTCTTCTCTGACCAACCTCAAAGAGTATAAAAGACCAAGAGTAGTGTTTGGAGATAATTCAAAAGGACACACCTTGGGTATAGGAAGGCTAATCAGAGGAGATGTACAAATAGACGATGTGTCAATATATGAACGGTTTGAAATACAACTTGCTAAACATCAGTCAGTTCTACGACAAAGGACATATGGTGGAGTTCTTTCAAGACCAGTGTCTAATCAACGATGCAGCAAGCAAAGAAGTTAAGCTTGCAAAACAAGGAAAGGGAAAGTGTATTTAGTGGACTGGAATTCTTCAACTATGTCAATATATTTCATTGCTAAAGGTTCCCCAGAAGAAGCTGGTTGTGACATAAAAGGATCAGTCATTTGAATTTCAAAACGATCAACAAATTGGCCAGGAAAGGACTTGTGAGAGGATTGTCCGATATTGCTTACAGGAAAGAAAGCATATGCGGTGCGTGTCAAAAGGGCAAGCAGATCAAGGTGTCCTTTAAAGGAAAGATACAACGCTCTTATTCAAAATCATGGATCTGCTACATATAATGGATCTTTTCGGCCCTATTGATCCTACGAGTCTGAGTGGGAAAAAATACTCTCTTGTAATCATTTATGATTATTCAAGGTTCTTCTGGACGAAGTTCTTAGCTAAGAAATTAGAGACTCAGTCTAAGCTGCCAAAGTTTATGAAAATAATTCAGAACAAGAAAAGTTCAAGTATTGTGAAGATCAGAACTGATAGAGGCACGGAGTTCACAAACATGTTCATTGAAAAGTACTGTCTTGAAAAAGGTATTTAGCACGAATACTCAGCTGCAAGGACCTCTCAGCAAAACGGGGTAGCTGAAAGGAAAAACAGGTCTCTGAAGGAAGCAGTGAGAACAATGCTTGCAGAAGCTTCAATGCCTAAAAGATTTTGGGTTGAAGCCACTAAGACTGCATGCTACACGCAAAA